>CAJJDM010000181.1:38406-65778 GCA_905182975.1 Paramecium primaurelia
ATGAGAGATACAACTAGTTCAGAACCTTGAACATAAGGGTAGTTCTATGCTCTAAGGACTATATTTTGCACTAGATTTTCAATTACAAAATCAAATCCTATTAAAATTTATTGGCATGCTATCTTTATCACTCTATTGAATTGACCTTTGCTATGATCATATTTATCCACCATTATAAATGATATTTCTGTAATTAATTTAAATAGAAAAAATCTTAGTTAGCTTATCAATCATTTCTGTAATTCAATTTTGAATGTCATAGAAAAACTATAAATAATTTAATTATCTTCTAATAACACTATCACATTGATGAAAAAAATCTTTTGATAAAAGTTGAAATGTTTCTGATTCTTAGATAGAAATATTTAATAAGAACTCTTCTATATGATTACTATGATTTAAATAATATCTATCCCGAATCATATATCCCTATTCTTCATTTTATTAGGTGGAATTAGATGATGACACTTAACTGAATTTAATATTCTTCTCTATCAACTAAAATTAGATGTAACTTATTACATTAAGAGAATTTTATAAAGAATAAGAAATTGCAAACTATTAATATACAAAATTTCATAAGATCAAATTTTCAAAAAAACTAGAAATTTTATATTTTCATACAAATAAAATATTGAAAGATAATATTTTAGGATGACTATGAAAGATATAAAAAACTATAAAAAAGGTTTAATTGCCATTTTTAATGGAAAAAGAGATTCCATTTAGCCTAAATTTATATTAGTTCCATTTTAAATTAAATGTGTTCATAAAGGAGGCACTTAGAGAATTAGAATAAAGGTTCCTATTTTTTATTGAAATAAGATTCTGAATAACACAATTATATCCTATTAATAGACTTTGGTATAAATAATTAAATATAGAAAAAATATTCTAGAAAATCAGCAAAAAAGAAGGTAAGCTTACAATACAAATATTTAGAGAAATTTATAAAAGAAATTTGAGATAAAGCTTTATAATTTAGGTTAGGCTTAGATTTAATATTAATCATAAATAGTGTTATTTTAACATTTTGAATATTTCTTTTCCACTAGAAGGCAGCAAACTCATCAAAATAACGCAATTATAAAAGTAAGTTTTATTAATGAAATAATGAGATTTTGGTTACTAACTCTTAGTGTTTAAATTAGTAAATAAATAATTAATTTTGAGATTACAGTATAATCTTTTGTAAAATCATATTCAAAAATTATATCATGAATCATTTAATTAAATAAATTGTTCCAGTAATTATATTTTTGAATAATCGATATAATTATTATTTTGAAACTTATTTAGGGAATTCTGTTTGTTTAAATATCGCATTTACTAATTAGTATAACCATACTAATTTCTAAAAATATTTATATAATAAATTGGAACCTAAAAATTAATTGATTTTTTGGTAGATTTTAACAAATATTAAAATTTGTAAATTAATGTTCTCGTTTACTTAAGATTAGATTTTCAATAAGTCAATTATATAAATTGAGGATGATCATTAACATAAAGGATTAAAAGGCAATATATGGATCTGTTAATAAACCATCATAAAAATAGTGGTTATTAAATAAATATAAACGAATATTATTTCATGTGGATAAGATTAATATAATATTAATAATAGTATATTCAGAATATAGTAAAAAGTAGATGTTAATTTATAATATTAAAGTTGATTGTTAAGGATGTCGATAATGTTTTATCAACAATAATGTTGGAAATTAGATACATGACCATGAATAATATAAGTAAATCATTCACCAAAACTCAAAATAGTACTGTAAATCAAAGTGAATTTATTATGTATTTTTCCCATAATATTATATAAAATCAAAATAGTTACTTCCTGGTATGCATAATGATAATATCAATTTAATATGAAAGATAGTAAAAGATGAAATTAAAGGTAAATAATCTATTATATTGGCAGTAATATTTAATATGAATATATGAGTAATGATGGAAAGTATTTGATTGATTGGGATGATTTATCTAAAGAAATATCAATTAGGAAATACACAGAAGAATGACCATTATTAAATTATAATTATATATCAAATCTTATTAATTTAGATTAACCTTGCCTTCAGTTTTAATAAATATTGTTTCTAAAATGAATGAAGGCATTTATTTTGATCTTTAATTTCTAATTAAATATTAAATGCAGTCATTTTTTTCTTGAATATTATTTTATAGTAAATGAACAATTAAAAACAATAGATTTACATTAAAAAATTTACTTAATTGATTCTATGATGACAAAACCTATTAACATAGGTAATATAATTTTGAGTATCTAAAGCAATAAGCAATAAAAGATAATGATTTTAAATTGTAATGAATTGACTTAGTGATTTTGGCTTTGTTTAATTCTTATATTTAAAAACATACAAAGGAACAGATTAGAAGCAAGGTTTATTAAAAATAATTAAGATGATTGTAAAACAAAAATTAAAAAAATGAATGAATTTACGATAAAAGTAAGGTTTTAAAAACAATCTGGAGATATTTGACAATTAATCAATTTTGAAATGACTTATTTATAATCATATCTTGTAAATTCCTACGAAATATAATGGCTACAAAATTTTAATTTTATACTTGATTGATAAAAGTAGGTAGGGATGATAACAAGAAAGAAATAACCCAGAACAAATAAAAAAATTTCTTTATAATTCTTATGGCCCCAAATTTTGATTATTTATTATATCTTATTGTAAATTAAATTAGAATATCAATTTTGAATCTTATTTTCATGATTTCACCTAATGAGCCAATTTTTATGAATTGGTTTCTGTTGATTTATGAATCAATAACAATAGAATTGATCTTATGCAACAAAATTATAGTTTGGTGTATATAAAAATAAAACGTTTAAGAAAACTTTTTTAGATGAAAAGATTTTCATACAGCCTTACCAATTCAAGGAGCGTTTAGAGAAATTACTCAAGTTCAGAAACATAAAAATAAGACTACAGGAAAGTTTTAAGAGTGATTTTTCTCCTCTAATCGATAAAGGAGATGTCCCTGATGAAGATTATATTCTGCAGAAAACTTTTGGTTTGTTAGAATCTAATCATTATTCTTTACTTTTTGAGAGCAGATGAAACTTCTAGTAAAATTTAATACTTTCATATACTAACTGGAGTTTTTGGAAAAAGATTAAAAATTACAAAAGAGGAGTTTACACTTTTTATTTTATTAAAAATAAACTAATAACAATAATAATCCATCATTAATTACTATATGAAGAAATTATTATATGATAATGGAATATTCCCTTATAGAGAACCAACTTTAGTAACTCTTCCTTAAGTTACTAAGATTAAAGACTGATTCCATCTAATGAAATGTAATTTTAATCTCTTACTAGTTTATCCAGAAGGACTTACTAATTTTTCTTAATAAAGCATATGAAACTGGATTAGATTCTCTTTACTTACTTATAAATTAAAGAATAATATTTAAAAATGTTTGGATAAGGTTCCTAATTTGTTACTAATAAATATGGAAACTTGGAAGATGTATTCATAAGAACCTAAGTTAAATAAAAATCTAGATGTGGAGTTAGGAAACATATTTAGGTAGTATATTGAGAAGTATAACTTAAAACAGACTCCAATTAATGACTATTATTTAAGCTTAGGTAAAATTCTTGTAAATTCTATATTGATTTTAAATACTTAATAATAAATATGTTAAGATTGAACTCTTGGTTTTTCCACTAAGGCAATATTGATAGCTAAGATGAAAATTAATCTACTTTTTAGCAACTAAGCTTGACATTATACCTTTTTTATTAATTAACTAATGATTTAAAATGCTAATTAATTAAATCTTTAAATCTAAGATATGGCTTGAATTCTTGATTAGATTATGAGTAATATTTTTGTAAATTGCCTCAGACTTTATATGTAAGAGTTGTAGCATAAAAATTAGAGTACGAATAATGGTAAATTAATTGGGTACGTATAATTGTCATGATATTTAAAAAGGTAGACCCTCCTTTTTGGTTAGACTTTCATATACAATAGAATGGATGAAAATTTCTTTAAATTAATAGTAATTAGATGGCTTTATTATTGGTTTGCTTCCTCTTAATTGTAAGAAGCCTTTAGATTTTTGTAGCTTATTATTCTTAATTGATACTAGCAGATCCTTTAATAGAGAATAATCATGTTTCAATTAGTAGAATTTAAAATTGACAAATTACAATACTATTCAATAATGGGCTTATAGGGCTCTAAATATGTTAAAGCCTTAAGTAAGGAAGAATGATCAAATCATCTTATGATATCTAATTGAATTTATTAAATTAAGTAATCTAACAGATTTTACATAATTTAATATGAATTCTAAAATATATCTTGATATAATAAAACCCTTACATTAATGATATGGTCGACATTATTTCAAATTAAATTCATGAACTACTTTTTATTAAGGGTTTAAAATATTCATTTTTCAATTAATACTATTACTCTCATAAATCTTCTATTTTCAAACTTATCATAATCATTTTATAAACTGATTGGTAATAGTTATTTAGATGTTCATCACTAATTTAGATAAAACATCGATGAATCTCTTAATTCAATTTCAAACTTGTTCTGCATTTCTATTTAGATAGTTTATTTTTCATTTTACACCAAACATGCTCGATTGGATTCAATTGTGGTGAATATGCTGTTAAATACACATCATTCACATATTTGAAAACATCACTTTTTTAACAAACATCTTTATATACCATTATCCATAACAAAACAATATTATATTAGCCCATTTTTTGTATTACATATATGAATAAGCTTTATCGAAAATTTTAACCTAATTAAGCATTGACATTGCACTTTAAGCATTAAAACACTAATAAATCTCAACTCATTTATCCAATAATGTTGATTCTAGTTAATATCTCTGCTTGATCAACATAGAAAGTTTATCTTTTGGTTACACCAAACTCTGGGAGCTATAAAATCTTTGCCAATCCCTGTTTCATCAATATATATAAATTATCTTTCTTTTTACTATGTTGCAAAATTGTTAAAGCTACAAATACTATTTGCTTTTGTTGATACTAGTTTTTACTCTAAAATTAATTTTTGATGAGATCTTCTAAGAAAAACCTTGCTTAATTGAAAATATTGTAAAAGTCCTCATATATTTTTTGCATAGAGCTAAGCTAAATTTATGTTTATTGATTCAAGTAGTATTTAATCCAAGTATGATATGATTCATCAACCTAAAATATATAATCTAAATATCTATTTTTTCTTAATTCAATCCGAAATGAATTTTATCTTAACTTGCTTTCAGAAAATCCCTTTCCAGCGGCTTGAGTGGTTAGTTGAATTTTTTTATTTCAATTTTCAGATAATTTACTGAATTTGAGGTTTGCAATTTGTTTTTAATAGATATCTATTTTGCTTGTTTAATTTACTTTTAAATTTCAATTTTTTTCTATTCAATGAGTGATTTTATTAAATAGTTGAGGAACAGACTTGTTTATGTGAAGAGATTAATTTATTTATTTAATTAATATACATTGAATGTATGTTAGAATGTAGACTAGATTGTTTTATAATCTCCCTCTCTATTGATTATTTAATCATTATTTTTGTAAATATTCAAATTAGAAAATCATTATTATTTTGATAGAATAATCATTAAAGTAAACATATATACCTAATCCAATATTGTTAAGCTTTATATTTTATAAAGAATAATAGCTCTCTCTCCAATAGACAATTTTATGAATCTAATCTTTTATCAATTATTGCTTCATGATTCACTTTTTTGTTCTAGATGTTTTGAGAAACAAATCAAAAATTAAATTTAATTTTATTGTCCCTTAGAAGATATAATTAGAAGATAATAACCTTTTATAAATTTGAAAAATAATTGATCTCATTTTAGAATTAATTCCTGTAATGATAATCAGTAATTTTGTCTTTTAAAAATTTATCAATGATTGCAATTATTAAAAATAAGAAAATATTAAATATATGGTCATTAATAAAGATTTGAAGTAAAGAAATAAAAAAAATTTCGAATTATTTGTCCAACAACAATTTACAACATTTTGTTACTTAAAAAAATATAATCAGCATATTATGAGTACTTATATAAATTTATTTTATTACTTTTTAGCTCTATAAATATTTTCAAACTCTTGATCACCTCTCTTAAAAAGTTATCATTTCTAAAACTATAATATGATTGTCGTGAAATTCACCTAATGACTTCCTCCAAGCCTTAACCAAAAGGGATTCAGTCGATTTACGTTTAAATCTGTCCAATCATCGCCCAAAATCATAATTCTCTATTCTTTTTTTATTTATACCATATTTGGAAATAAGCAAGTATGTAATTAATTTCAGGCTGTTCTTTTTTTTACATATTTAGATATTTATGCATTGGTATTTAATAAGGAGTTTTATAAAATTAATAGTATTATGTAATTAATTGTTTTATCTATTATTCTGAAAGGATAATTGATAAATCGACCAATTTTATAATATTAATATTAAAATTATAGTTGATAATCAGAAACAATTACCTGATAATTTTAAAGAGTTTTTCCCTTTTCTTTAAATTGCATTAAGGGATTTCAATAGTAAGAAATTGTATAAACTGTAAAGAATCTTATAAAATTTTTCTAAGAATAATAGCAATCATATATTAATATATCACTAATCTATCTAATATTTTTAGTATATTTTAATTAAAATAATGATTAACATCTTACCTCTATATTCAATTTGGTTAACTCTTGTAATTGGTAGTTAACTGGATTTAAAAATTCTCCAATTTGATTATCAATATATTCTTTTTTGTAGTAAAATTATTATATTTATCAATATTTAATATCATAGATGATTAGATTTAATTAAAAAAATTATTACTTATAATTAAAAAATTGTAATCTAATTTAAAATGATAATTTTATCATAAAAATAAGCTTTATAATGATGTTTATATCTATTAGATTGATTAGAGGATTTTTTGTTCAGTTCATTAATTTAACACTTGAATATATTGTTTTGAAAATAGGTTAGGATTAGTAAATGGATATATGAAAAAAAACTATGTAATTATAATCAAAAGTAATGAGAAATTATAAAATCACATGTTTGATATTTTTGAAATCAAACAAATAATCTGTTAAAGTATTTTAGAATTTTTGTTTCTTCAATAATGAATAGGAATTATGAAAATCCTGACACTTGATTACTGATTGGCTTAGATTGAATATTATAAAATAATATTACATTAAAAAAGATATTTATGAATGAAGTTATCTAATTTTTTTATTTAATTATTCCATCTATTTAAGTTGCATTTTGAGATAAACCACTTCATTAGATTTATAAATTTAGTTACTTTATGTAATTTCTCAATAATTAGAGATATTAAAAAATATGATTCTTGTGAGGAGGTAAGAATTATATAATAATTATACTTTTGTAAAATCAATCTGAAACCTAAAAATTAAAACATTATTTTGATAGTATAGATATCATATTTTGAGTATCATGAATTGATATGTCTTTCTTTTTTTCCTAATTAATTATTTTTTTTTTTCCATTTAAATTAACATATGCAGATGTATAATACTAATATTATTAATTTTGAATTATCTTGATATATATTTATGAAATGAAATTCAATCAAAAATTTGTTAAAAAAATTACTGAACTAACTAATTCTTTAATCAAATAAAATTTAGAATATATTCAAGAAACCAAAATAAGCACATTTTTCTAAAGAGATTATAAATCACAGAGATCATCTAAATGAGGCCCTAAAATAGTGGTTATTATTTCTAGATACTGGGAGAGAAAAGAGTTGCTTCTATCTAAAAACCTTCTACTTTTTAATGTAACTTAAATTTATATCTTATTAAGTAATGATTTTAGATTTATGATGTCTGCTCCCTTTTTTTATCCTTTGACATCAATTAATTGAAAGTAGGTTATTTTGGCTGAAAGAATTTTCATCAATTTATATTAATTTTCCGCACTATTCTTTGATTGTGAGACTATTTGTATAGATTAGAAAAATGATGCAATTTAGACAGTTTAAAGCATGAAAATTGATAGATATTGTTATCAAAAATTGAAAAATGTGATTATTTATTAAAATTTTAACCTTTTCAATTGCTCTAATCTAGATTAATAGAACTTTACTCAGCAAAAGATTTATTTGATATTTAACAAACAAGCCAAGTAAATGTTGTTTTCCTTTATAAAACTATAATTTTTCTTCCAATTAAGAAATCACAATGCTCGATAAAATTTATTGGTTCACATATTGAATCAATTTAGGTAAACATATATTTAATTAATAATTTAGGTAACTCTTTAGAAGTTTCACAATTCATTTAGTAAATAGTCTGTATTTATCATAAATGAAAACTTATAATTTATATTTTAAATTGAATATCTATTCCTTTTTTACTTTTTATTTCAAGGTCTTTTTTTTGAAATAAAATTTCTTGAAATATTGATTTGTAGTAATATCTAGTATTTTATTCTTTTCCTATATCTCAAAAAGAGAATTTGAATAAAATAATGATTATACTCAAATATTAAAATAATTAGTTAATTAAGATAAATATTACGATCCATCATTTATTTTCAAATCCGTTTTACTGTACCTGATGTCATCAATAATAAATGGTATAATAATTTTATTTCTATTTTATTTATTTGTACAAATAATAAATTTTAATTAATTTATGAAATTTTGAAAACTAAAAAAATATTTTGATTAGTTTGATTAAAATTGAAAAAATCCATTCCCAACGCCTGAATCGCTTAATGATTTCATTATTAGATATTCTCTTAACTCGAATAGTTGAATTAAAACAATATATGTAAGGACAAAAGTCTTATTTATTATTCATTTTCTTATTTATTACATATCAAATATAAAATGAGTTAGTAAATTTTAAGAAATAGTTGGAGACCAATATTTTATTTCTCATTATTAATTGAAGATTAAAATTTTCTAGGGACTTAAGGTAAATTTTGGTTAAAATTACAAAAATGGTCAGACAAAATATTGTCTAAAATTTTCTATAGAGCAGTTGACAGTTGATAATGAATTCTAAATTTCAAACTAACTTGTAAAATTTTTATTGTTTTTGTAGTTTTACAAAATGTATAAAAAGAATTAATTCTATATATTTTAAATTTTAAAAATAGGTAAAAATCATGAAAATTTATTTATATTATATTAATTAGTAGAATTAAACCTTAAATAATATATTCTAATATAATAAGTATTACTTAATTCAAATAAATTCTTTAATCAAAATTAAAGTACTGTCTTCACCTGATTTGATATTATTTTTACAATATAAAGGGTATTAATTAATCATTAAATTTCCATTATTTTAATCATCTGATAATTTTATGATAAACTTATTTTCTAAAATTTATCGAAAATTGAATTAATCATTTACTCATCATACAAATAATATTTCAATTAACTTTACTTAAACTTAAAATTTTCTATTATTTTTCTCTATTTTCAAATTACTTTTGGATTTAGATCATTTGATATCAAATATTTTGATTTTTATGAATATTGATTTCAAAAAAAAAAAGTCTAATTGATAAATATTTTTAAAAAATGGGTCATTAATTATTCGGACTGTTAATATTCTATTAAAAATTAATACTTAAGAATATAATCATATGATAAAATAAACATTTTGGAAATATTAATGAAAATGTTTTTATTCATAACCATAATTTTACTGTTATTCTTATCTTCATTTTTTTGCTATTTAATTAACATTTTATTATGTAATATTCATTATTAAATAAATAAAATTAATGTTTTTGATTATGTCAGCAATTTAAGTTTTCCTTGCTCAAGCGAATTGGGTAATGGTTGATTAAAGTTTTTTGAGTGGATTCACTTCTACTAACAACTGGTTGATTTATAAAACATGCAACGCTTTTGAATCTGGTGCTAGCTTTTAACATTGTACTTGCTCATAAAATTAAATAAAATATACACGTCTTAAGAGAGACAATTAAAGACTAGATAAGAGTTTTAGTATAAAAAGTTACTAATCAGAAGTAATAGTTGATATCCTTTTTGATAATGATATTTCAAGCCCTAGTGATAGAAAAGTTTACTTCACATTGAACTTAACATCACCAAATTAAATTTTGAAGTAGAGAGACTATTTCAATTCTGGTTTAACCCAAAATGCTAGAAGAATATGCAATAATACAGGATCTATATATTTTGATTTCATTACATATGTAGGTACATCTAATGCATAATATAAAGAAATATTTAGTATATCAATAGGTATTGAAGCAGATGATGACTTGTAAATTCTAGGCATTCGAAATTTATTTGTTTATGTCAAATATTGTTTACCCACTTGCAAAACTTGTTCAAGTTCTACTAGTTGTCTAACATGTTATTATGGTACTCTATAATCAGGCAACACTTGTAATTGTGACCCTTCTCATTAATTTGCTTAAATTGGAATTGGATGCCGATAAGAATGTGAAAGAGATTACTTTATAGCAAGATCAGATAATATTTGTGTCCCAGATAGAAGAATTAAATCACTTGTTTCTTATTTTGAAACTACAACTTTCAGTGCTTATTCTCCTTTTTAATTTGTTCAAGATTCTGCAAATTCAAGAAGTTCTCCATCTTTAATTTTCACTTGTTCATCTACTAGCTATATTGGAAATTTGCTTTATAGTGAGGGAATGAGTTTATAATTGGCAACTTCCTAATCCTTAAAATTTATTAGACTAAGGATTACATTTTACTTAAAAGGTTTTTAAACTGATAATAAAATATAAATAATATTAGATGACTAAATATAAGGATAAATAATCAAAGACTCATCTAGTTACACTTTTGATAAAATAACAAAAATTTATAGTTCAAGTGTCACATGCACAAATACTTATGATTTAATAAGGATAGAGGCAATTCTTCGAACTTACTCTAATACTCCTAAACTTATTTTAAAAGGAGCATAGTTAACTTTGGCAACTTCGACATGGGGATTCAGAAATATAACAATTGATAGTGGGAATTGTAAGGAAAATTGTGCAGTATGTGCAGATTTTTTAACTTGTTAACAATGTATCACGAATTATGTGCTATTTTAAAATGGTTGTGTCAGTGCTTGTCCAGTGCATTCTGCTAATTGCATTGATTATGCAGATATGATACCAAGTAATTTAAAATAATTTATTTTCAGACTCTCGCTACTTAGCATAAGGATTTTATAATTTAAATATGAGTACATCAGATATAAGCAAATACTTAGATGAAACTGTTCCAACTGGTAGTAATTTCTTGACGGGATAAAACTTTTCAATTTTTCCAACTAAATTTGTTTTAGGGGGTGTAATGGTATGGAATAATGCAATATATAAAAAATCATGGAGTATATCCAAACCACACTATGCTGTTACAATAAGATTTAACGTCATATATGGAGATTAATATGCTGGAAATTTTTATTATACCATTTAAGGAGTAAAATCAGTTGCTCATCCCAAACCATCAACAAGTGGTTAAAACATTATTGGTATGAGTTTAAATGAAATAACTTAATATTTTGAAATTTTCCAGAATCCATTCACATCGTCTCCATTAAATATTGAGTTTCAATGTACAGATACAACTGTAGATCCAAGAGACTAATTTTGCGCAATTTCTGATTACTTTATTGTTGTTCACTATGTAAATATTTTCATTTAATATTAAGTGTCTCCCATTTTGTCAAGATTGCAATGATGGGGTTTCTTGTGTTACTTGGGAATCTGGACATTTAAATGAAAATTGCGATGTTAATTAGTTTCTATAATTTGATTCTATTTCAGAAACTTATAATTGTATTACATGTAATTAACCTGGATGTTTAACTTGTAAAAATTTGGAAGAATGCACTTCCTGTGATTCTTCAAGTTAATATAATACTTTAATAAATGGAGTTTGCTTACCAATTAATCCTCCTTCACCTCCAAGTCCATCATTATAATGTCATAAATATTGTGAAACATGTACAGGAGCTTTGATAACTAATTGTCAAACCTGTGTTTCTGATTTTCATAGGATTTTATCCAACAATTAATGTTTATGTTAGTCTGGGTTCTATGATGACGGAATAAATGTAATTTGTCTTCCTGTGTGTGGAGATCTTTTAATTGTTGATGGAGAAGATTGTGATGATGGTAATTCTANTTGATTATGCAGATATGATACCAAGTAATTTAAAATAATTTATTTTCAGACTCTCGCTACTTAGCATAAGGATTTTATAATTTAAATATGAGTACATCAGATATAAGCAAATACTTAGATGAAACTGTTCCAACTGGTAGTAATTTCTTGACGGGATAAAACTTTTCAATTTTTCCAACTAAATTTGTTTTAGGGGGTGTAATGGTATGGAATAATGCAATATATAAAAAATCATGGAGTATATCCAAACCACACTATGCTGTTACAATAAGATTTAACGTCACATATGGAGATGAATATAATGGAAATTTTTATTATACCATTTAAGGAGTAAAATCAGTTGCTCATCCAAAACCATCATCAGGTGGTTATAACTTGATTGGTAAGAATTTAAATGAATATACAAAATATTTTGAAATTTTCCAGAACCCATTCATATCGTCTCCATTAAATATTGAGTTTTAATGTACAGATACAACTGCAGATCCAAGAGATTAATTTTGTGCAATTTCTGACTACTTTATTGTTGTACATTATGTAAATATTTTGATTTACTTTTAAGTGTCCCCCATTTTGTCAAAATTGCAATGATGGTGTCTCTTGTATTACTTGGGAATCTGGGTACACAAGTGAGAATTGCAATGCGAATTAATTTTTATAATTTGATACTAATTCAGAAACTTATAGTTGTATTACATGTAATTAACCTGGATGTTTAACTTGCAAAAATTTGGAAGAATGCACTTCATGTGATCCTTCAAGTTAATATAATACTTTAATAAATGGAGTGTGCTTATCAACTAATACTTCTCCTGCTCCAAGTTCATCAGTGTAGTGCCATTAAACATGCGAAACATGTACAGGAGCTTTGATAACTAATTGTTAAACATGCGTTACTGATTTTCATAGGATTTTATCCAACAATTAATGTTTATGTTAACTTGGGTTCTATGATGACGGAATTAATGTAATTTGTCTTCCTATTTGTGGTGATTTGATAATTGTTGAAGGAGAAGATTGTGACGATGGTAATTATAATCCTTATGATGGATGTAATAATTGTAAATTTGATTGTGATGATATTTGTAAAGAATGTTTTTGGGGAATTTGTTTTGATTGTCAAAAAGGATTTTAGATTATGGATAATTAATGTATTCCCATTTGTGGTGATAATATTTTAGTAAAAACAGAGGAATGTGAAGATAGTAATTATATTCCAAATGACGGATGCTATAATTGTAAATTTTCATGTCCAGATCATTGTATTGATTGCTAATTTAATGAATGTGTCAAATGCGATGAATTAAATGGATGGTATCTTGAAAATAACACTTGCTAGCCAATTTGTGGTGATGGGATAATTGCTTCTACTGAATCTTGTGATGAAGTAAATATAATATTGTAATCTGGATGTTAAAATTGTTAATTAAAATGCCAGAATGAATGTTTAAGTTGTATATTAGGATAATGTTATGCATGCAAAGAAATTGGATGGGAGATTGACTAAGTTTCTGGAGAGTGCAAGCCTTTTTGTGGGGATGGTATTATTGTAGGAAATGAATAATGCGATGATGGTAATGATATTGACCAAGATGGTTGCTTTGAATGTTAATTTGGGTGTTAAATTGAATGTACAGATTGTTAATAAGGAGTTTGTTTAGAATGCGATACATATGGTTGGCAATTAAATGAAAATTAATGTATATCTTTATGTGGAGATGGCTTAATTGTAGGAAATGAATAATGTGATGATGGAAATTTAATTTAATTTGATGGATGCTATGAATGCTAATTTGAATGTTAAGTTGAATGTACAGATTGTTAATAAGGAGTATGCTATTCCTGTGAAGTGTAAGGCTGGTCTTTAACCGAACATCGTTGTAATCCTGTTTGTGGAGACGGATTTATTATTGAGGGTTTAGAAGAATGCGATGACGGAAACGATTTAGAAAATGATGGATGTTATTAATGCTAGATTAAATGTTAAGATGGTTGTGTTGAATGCCAAAAAGATAAGTGTCAGAGATGCTAAGATAATTTGTATGTATTGGATGTTTAAACAGAAAAATGTATTCAAAAATAAATCAATGATGATGATAATGATATAGATTTGAATAAAATGTTGTTGGTTTAATTATCTAATTTTAGATGTGGAGAAAATTACTTACTTACTGATTATAAATGTGTTAATTAATGTGGAAATGGATTATTAAATAGTTAATATGAAGCATGTGATGATGGTAATCATTTTGGAGGAGATGGATGCTCTTCTTTTTGTAGTATTGAAGATCAATATCAATGTGAAAGTTAATAAGATTCATTAAGTTTATGTACATTTATGAAGGCTCCAGAATTTAATTTGAATATTATTTCAGATAAATCTAATTCTACTCAAACTGTAGAATTAACTTTCACTTAACAAGTTTAATTAAAGGAAGAATTATAACTTGAAGAAATTATTGCATTTACTATTACTCCTTAAACTCAATATGTATTAACAATTTTTAGTATCTAAAATATAACTACTGACTTAAGCTCACCTAAATATTAAATTATAATTGAATTTATAGAATCCATATAAGATCCTGTTCTATAAGTCGATGTGGAGAAAAATACTATACACAATTCATTTTAATTAGACTTATAGAACAATTAAATGAAAATCAAACTTGGTACTCCTTTTGTGTTACCCGAAAATACTAAAAAATAATTAGTTTAGTTTGTTAAATTGAATGATGCAATGATGTATTCTATGGCTAGCATATCAAGTTTGGCTTTGTTAACAGGAAATGCAATTATGTTTTTTAATCTATTAGATTTATTATAGTCATTATCTTATATTAGATTTATGAGATATTAATTTCCACCACATTTATAAGAATTCTTAAACACCTACACTAAAGTCTCATTGCAACCAATTTTAAATTATTTTTAGATAGATTAATTATTGACTAAGTTAAATGGAGGAAGTAATAAAAATTAAGTGAAAACCAATTTGAATTAAGATCCAAACAATATTTNTTGTTAATAAGGAGTTTGTTTAGAATGCGATACATATGGTTGGCAATTAAATGAAAATTAATGTATATCTTTATGTGGAGATGGCTTAATTGTAGGAAATGAATAATGTGATGATGGAAATTTAATTTAATTTGATGGATGCTATGAATGCTAATTTGAATGTTAAGTTGAATGTACAGATTGTTAATAAGGAGTATGCTATTCCTGTGAAGTGTAAGGCTGGTCTTTAACCGAACATCGTTGTAATCCTGTTTGTGGAGACGGATTTATTATTGAGGGTTTAGAAGAATGCGATGACGGAAACGATTTAGAAAATGATGGATGTTATTAATGCTAGATTAAATGTTAAGATGGTTGTGTTGAATGCCAAAAAGATAAGTGTCAGAGATGCTAAGATAATTTGTATGTATTGGATGTTTAAACAGAAAAATGTATTCAAAAATAAATCAATGATGATGATAATGATATAGATTTGAATAAAATGTTGTTGGTTTAATTATCTAATTTTAGATGTGGAGAAAATTACTTACTTACTGATTATAAATGTGTTAATTAATGTGGAAATGGATTATTAAATAGTTAATATGAAGCATGTGATGATGGTAATCATTTTGGAGGAGATGGATGCTCTTCTTTTTGTAGTATTGAAGATCAATATCAATGTGAAAGTTAATAAGATTCATTAAGTTTATGTACATTTATGAAGGCTCCAGAATTTAATTTGAATATTATTTCAGATAAATCTAATTCTACTCAAACTGTAGAATTAACTTTCACTTAACAAGTTTAATTAAAGGAAGAATTATAACTTGAAGAAATTATTGCATTTACTATTACTCCTTAAACTCAATATGTATTAACAATTTTTAGTATCTAAAATATAACTACTGACTTAAGCTCACCTAAATATTAAATTATAATTGAATTTATAGAATCCATATAAGATCCTGTTCTATAAGTCGATGTGGAGAAAAATACTATACACAATTCATTTTAATTAGACTTATAGAACAATTAAATGAAAATCAAACTTGGTACTCCTTTTGTGTTACCCGAAAATACTAAAAAATAATTAGTTTAGTTTGTTAAATTGAATGATGCAATGATGTATTCTATGGCTAGCATATCAAGTTTGGCTTTGTTAACAGGAAATGCAATTATGTTTTTTAATCTATTAGATTTATTATAGTCATTATCTTATATTAGATTTATGAGATATTAATTTCCACCACATTTATAAGAATTCTTAAACACCTACACTAAAGTCTCATTGCAACCAATTTTAAATTATTTTTAGATAGATTAATTATTGACTAAGTTAAATGGAGGAAGTAATAAAAATTAAGTGAAAACCAATTTGAATTAAGATCCAAACAATATTTTAAACCAACTTTATATATTCAATGCTAAAAGTTGCTATTTTTCTGTAATAGCATCTATATTAAGTTACTTTATTTATTGCATATTAGTATCAAAATAATTATAAATTATCATTTTCAAACTTGAAAATAAATTTAGAAAAAATTCGAAAATTATAAAAATGATTCATTTATTTCAAAAATAAATTCAAAAGAAATGCTTAATTTAAAAAATTGAATACTTTTCTTTAGGAATTTTTAAAGTATATTAAGCAATACTACATTAATTTATGTTCAGTGCTATATTATAATTTCCAAATTATAATTTTGATTCTCCATTTGAAATTTTCAACAGTATCAATGCTATTATTGGATTATTGTTTATTTTAATAGCTACTTTTCCATTACTTTCAATTACTTCATCTAAAATAAAAAACGAAAGAAGATGGAAGTACTTTTATTTTGAATCTTAAGCATCATTTTGGGCCTTATAATTTAAGCCTTTTTAAATTTACAAAGTCTTACTTTATATTTTAATTATTGTAAAATTAATCAACTATCCAGAAGCATAATCTATTTTACTATCAATGCAATCATTCTTATTTTTAATATATTTGATTAAATTCAAGCCCTTGAAATCAGTTTTTGAACTTTCAAAATTAATATGTCGAGAATTGTTATTTTTGATAATAACCGGATCATTTTTATTTTATAGTTTTGAATTAAGTTAATAAATTGATATAATGGTTGGGTGGATCCATATTGGAATGTTTTGTACTATTTTGGCTTCTAATTTATTAATAGACATACTATAATAAATTATGAAAATATATCAAAATTATTTGTAAAAGAAAGAAAAGGAAAAGATTGAATAAGAAAGAAAATATTATTTTAACCATTTACAAGGATTCTAAGTAAATTCTAAAGATTATTCAATATAATAATGATAATTTCATTTAATATTAGGAATATATATATAATATTTAGAACCCAATATTTATCAAGTTTTTAAGCTGATAAATAATTTTTGTTTATTTCTAAATAATTTTTTATAGTTCTGTAAGAAATCTAATTAATATAAAAATTAGAATAAGTAAGTAACTAATTTATTAGACTATCAAGGGCAAGTTTGTACTCTTAAGAGTTCTTTTAAACATTATGAACCCTAAAGAATTCTTGTAAATCGATTTATCTAAAGGATCTAAAAAGGTTAATATTTTTGCAATGGAGTCAAGCAAAAATGACATTATGATCTTAAATTTATGGTCTATAATATCTATTCATTACCATATTTTTAATTGATTTAGATGATCAGCTATATTTATGTGTTCTGCATTCTCTATTTCTATTAAAATTAATATTACAATATATAAGAATTAGTTTTGATTTAATTCAATTTCTTTATTAACTAACATAATATTGACTTAAAAACTTACAACATACTTGTTATTTGATAAAGAAAGTCTAGTTTGATAAGATAATCTTTCAAGTTACCAGTTTTCAGATTAAAAAAATACCAAAAAAAGTAGTCTATATTAAGGAACAGAATAATTGTGCTTATTATATTGCTCATAGTTTTGCTATTTGATTTAGAATAATTCAATTTGATCAAAAAGGATTAATTTTAAATTAGAACAATTCAACTCATGATCATTACTCATTTAATAAATTCCTTCTAAGACAAAAATAGATTTGAGCCTAATTTATCTTCTTTTTAATTTAAATATGCCTAGATAAAATAATTTAATTTGAACCATTTTAATGATTATAAGAATTAATAAAAGAATTATCTAGAGTATCAAATAAGAAAGATAAAATAATAAAGATAATTTAGCATCTATTTCATAAATCAAAAATTTTTTATCTAAATTATCAAAAAACTTTCTATTTTAGCATTTTTTGTGATTTAACCATATGTTTAATAAAATATTTTATTTCATTTTATTAAGTATTTTAAACAAATCTAGGCTTAAGAGTATGAAGATCTCAAATATTTACTCTGAATTTACTTTTTTTATAGTTGGAATTTTTCCTGTAAAGTATAACAACATCTAAATACTTCTCTTAATTTTATTCATTCTTTATCAAATGATAATATATATTTATTATTTTCATATGAAACTAAACTAATTCAATATAATTTAATCTATTTGGAAAAATTTTGAGTTTATTATTGAATTCCATAATAATGAAATCAATTTTGATCAAAATATATTCAAGAATATTATCTTTCAAAAATGATCTAAATTTTGGCTTTGAAATTTAAGAAATAATTGATTGGTGATAGAAATTGTTTTTGGTTATCATTTCAAAAATGAATGTTCAACCAATCCAGGTCTTTTATTAAAAACATGGTTTGGAAGCGCTTAAATTTTAAACAATCTAAAATAAATTAAATAAAAATTATTTAAAGTAATATTTTTGAAATTTTTAAATTAAATTGGAATTAAGTAAAGAAGAATTGAAGATTGTATTTAGATGCTAAGTATGTCTATTTTTAATAATCAATAAAAATCGAAGTTTTACTTTTCAAACTAGAATAAAGAAGAAAAAGAACTAATAGATTTTTTGAATTAATTAATCAAATCAAAATTCCAAAAATAATTTACAAAAGGGTTTTTCTTAAGAGCAATAATGAAATTTAATAAACTACTGCAAAATTAGAGAATTTAATTTATTAGAAGTCTTTAAATAAATTTTTATATACATTTAAATACAATAATAACTCCATCAGAAAAATGGGTAACCTCATAACCTTAGAATTGTCTGTAGTTCTCAGAATGGATCTAAGTCTTCTAGAAATAAGGTTCCTTAAGTTCTGACTTTTCACCTGTAAATCCGAGAGTGAAACGCTGTAAAGTCTGCTTAGAATGGTGTCATTTTTGGCAAAATCTGGGTCCTTGTCGAACAAAGAATAGCAATTATTAAATCACTTATTCTTCAGACTTTAAGGCAGTTGTCCTCCCTTATTAACCTTTCATAAGGCCTTTTTTAAAGGCAGCCCTACCTTGCCATAGGTAGGTGCCCTTCTTCAACTCACTCTTTTAACACCAAAACTTAATAATTTAATTTTAATATTAATATATTGATAAGAAGAACTTATTTTTTTTCAATTTATATATTTTTATACATGATATTTATATTTGTAATAATATATAATTTTGAGAAGTAGTATCAAACAGATTTAGATTCAGTATTGATTAATCAGGAACCATTACTTACAATTCATCAAAATTTATTGTTAAATTAGATTGTATATATTTTTTAAATAACCAAATATTTGCAAACTATTTCAAAAAAATTTGATTATGCATTCATTCTTAAGAAGCTTTTTTATCATTTTTAAATATATTTCAAAGAATATTGTTTGATTTTTCTTATTTGTAAATTATATTTAAAGAAAATGGAAAATTATTTTATTATCAATGTAGCTGTATTTTAAATCAACTTTTTCAATATAGTTTCAACTTAATTAAGGGCTTATTTTTTACTAAATTTATGTCAATATATTTCTTTATTTAATCATTTTGTACAAATAATAACTATATTTTAAATTTTGAATTTTCAATATTCTGATATTAGTTTTTAAAGTGGTTCTTTATTTAATAATTTTTTTACTATTTTGAAAGAAAGCTTACATCTTTGATTTTTAAATTAATGAATTAATTTTACTTTATGAACTAATTCAAGTGGGTCATATTAATTAACTATTAAAATCATATATATTTTCTAGAATTAATTTAATAAACAATTAAGGAACAATGTAAATGAATAAAATTTTCTATATTCAATAGGACAATAAATTAAAATCATTATAATTTAAAAATATAAACAAAAACGAAAGAACTAAAATTAAAAAATTTTGTTTTTATTATATATTGAGAATTTTGATAATTAAATAAAAATTGTGTTCATCTTTTTTAAAATATTTCTTTTATAATATAATCACCCTTTCTGCATTATATTTTGAATATTTAAATTGAAATGAAGCTGTTCTAAAAATCATCATTAATAGAATTACATTATAGATACTTCAAGATGAGAGAAATAGTTTCTATATAAGTTTGATAGGGAGGAATAAAAGTTGGAAATGTATGTTGGGAATTATTTCCGCAATAATAATTTATATAGCTTATTCATAGTTTTGCATTCTGTGTTTTTAATATTATATTGTTTTATTTATTGAACCTAATCGCTCATAATTATTTTGATTTAATATAATATATATGAATGTAATCCCCTTAATTAAAATCTTTAACTTTATTTTATTANATATTAATATATTGATAAGAAGAACTTATTTTTTTTCAATTTATATATTTTTATACATGATATTTATATTTGTAATAATATATAATTTTGAGAAGTAGTATCAAACAGATTTAGATTCAGTATTGATTAATCAGGAACCATTACTTACAATTCATCAAAATTTATTGTTAAATTAGATTGTATATATTTTTTAAATAACCAAATATTTGCAAACTATTTCAAAAAAATTTGATTATGCATTCATTCTTAAGAAGCTTTTTTATCATTTTTAAATATATTTCAAAGAATATTGTTTGATTTTTCTTATTTGTAAATTATATTTAAAGAAAATGGAAAATTATTTTATTATCAATGTAGCTGTATTTTAAATCAACTTTTTCAATATAGTTTCAACTTAATTAAGGGCTTATTTTTTACTAAATTTATGTCAATATATTTCTTTATTTAATCATTTTGTACAAATAATAACTATATTTTAAATTTTGAATTTTCAATATTCTGATATTAGTTTTTAAAGTGGTTCTTTATTTAATAATTTTTTTACTATTTTGAAAGAAAGCTTACATCTTTGATTTTTAAATTAATGAATTAATTTTACTTTATGAACTAATTCAAGTGGGTCATATTAATTAACTATTAAAATCATATATATTTTCTAGAATTAATTTAATAAACAATTAAGGAACAATGTAAATGAATAAAATTTTCTATATTCAATAGGACAATAAATTAAAATCATTATAATTTAAAAATATAAACAAAAACGAAAGAACTAAAATTAAAAAATTTTGTTTTTATTATATATTGAGAATTTTGATAATTAAATAAAAATTGTGTTCATCTTTTTTAAAATATTTCTTTTATAATATAATCACCCTTTCTGCATTATATTTTGAATATTTAAATTGAAATGAAGCTGTTCTAAAAATCATCATTAATAGAATTACATTATAGATACTTCAAGATGAGAGAAATAGTTTCTATATAAGTTTGATAGGGAGGAATAAAAGTTGGAAATGTATGTTGGGAATTATTTCCGCAATAATAATTTATATAGCTTATTCATAGTTTTGCATTCTGTGTTTTTAATATTATATTGTTTTATTTATTGAACCTAATCGCTCATAATTATTTTGATTTAATATAATATATATGAATGTAATCCCCTTAATTAAAATCTTTAACTTTATTTTATTATTTACTTATGTTATTTATTCCATAGAATACATCAAATTGCATTTTCTTGATTTAAATTAAAATAGATTATTCTTTATAAAGTATAATCAATTTCCATAACATCAATTAACATTATTGTTTGATATTACACTTCAATTTCTATTATATTATGAATATGAAATTATCTTTTCCAAAACCTATTACCTAATTTAATGAGACAGTTCCATTCATCTGCCTGATATTATCGGATTTTCATAATTATTCACAATTAAGCAATAAATACCATTGTTATTTCCTTTAATTTTTATGAACCAACCCATTAATTATTAATATCAACAATTGACCAAATTAAAATTGTTTTATCATAACCCCCATATGTCAATTCTTTGATTTTTTTCATAGGATTTAATTTAATTAATCTCTATCTAATAACACTTGAATTTTTTATTAAATCATTTCTTTGAATTGATATATAATTATTTGATTGAACTTCCAGCTGCAACAGCTTTATTAAAACAAAAGCCTTAAAATATTCTAATATAAAATTGAATCATCTTAAATAAATTAATTAATTTGACTATTATTAATTTTCAAGTTGATCTTTGATTTTTTAATTGATTAGTAATGTTAACTCTCTTAAAGCATATCTCATAAAAACTTGGATTAACCAATTAAGAGAACTCATCTATTTTTGATGATGATAATTCTGATTTAACATTACTAATATGTTAAAATGGATTATTTAGAATGACTAAAGCAAATAATAAAAAATACAACTAAAGGTTTCTCAATTTTTAATATTTAATATTTGACATTTTCTTTTTCATTATAATTCTATTAAAAAAATTTATAAATATTATCAAACATTTTATCTTAATAAGTTTTTCAAAAATCAAAATTAATAATAAACGGGATTGTTGAGATAGATGTATTTTACTTTGTGGTAGATGAAGAAATTATAATTTTTTAGCTAAAAGCTATTATTAATTGTTCATAAGGTGATTTTGCAATTAGTATTAACTATAAGGATTTGCCAAATATATACAACTTTGCTACTTGTTTAGCCCATTAATTTATAAACACATTACATATAATTAACAACATATTTATTAGTAACAACGAGGATTTTACCCTATAATTCGAAAAAAGTTATATTAGGGAAGAAAATAGAGAAATGAGTATGCACAATATTATAAGTAAAAAAGCTATAGATATTATCAGATTTGATCTCGGCAGATCTGTTTAGAGAAAATAAAGGTTGAAAAAAGGTAATCAGAGAGGTTATTTCTGATATGCATAGAAGTCTTCTACATTTGATTACCTTTCCAAATTACATAACTAAGGTACTTTACAGGATAATCGGAAATTTAATTATCAATTAAAAAAAATAAATAAATATTCGAAAGAGTTAACATAAATTAATACCATACTTATATAAGATTGAAATATCTTAATTTAAAAAAAAGAAATTTATTTATAATAAAGGAATTGGCGCGTTTGGGTATCTCTCTATCTGTATTATTTTCAAAACAATATTCAGTCCAATAATTTAATATATCTAAAACTTTTGGAACTTATGATGAAGGAGATTTATAACATTTAGATATTTGTTAATGTCAAATTTAATAATAATCTATATTATGAAGAAAATCAAAGGTGAGTAATTAATTTCCTTTCCTCCTTACCATAAGCATTTTTGTTTACTTATTTAGTATGAGATATTTTAAAATTTACAAGGAACATATAATGACAAATACTAATGCTATAATTAATTATAAACTCTCATTTATTGACAATTTCAATTTATCTAATGATTTTGGTTTTTATTTTCCTTTACTTTTTGGAAAAATATTATACTTACCAAAAACTTTTTGGCTATTAAATCTTTACTAAAACTTTTCACAAAAATAACTGAATTGTAATACAAGAAGCTAAGAGAAGAATTTAAGAAGATAGATTGAAAAATTAAGATAAATTGTATAATATGTTTTAATTGAGATTCTATATTATTTATTAGGAAATCACTAGAAATTTAACTAGAAATACAGAAGTCTCGTTGAATGAAAACAATATGCATCATAATTCTTATTATTATTATTCTCCGATTTCAATTTCTTTATAATCTTATTCTAAAGATTTGAGTTTTTCTCTAAAATATTGAAATTATTCCTCTTCTATTCCTTCTAAAGCATAAACATTTTTTAGAAAACATTTCATCAAATTAATTATTTAATTATGAAAACACTTATTGTATTGAAGTGGAATTAGCTATCATGAAAGCTGACTTTCTTTATTTACCCAACTCTCCATTTGGAAATATACATGGAATAACTTTGTTTAGACAAAATGTGACTGATCTTGGACAACAGTCTACAAATTAAATTGTCTTTTTTTATTGTAATGTAGATGTTGCTCCACCAATCTCATTCATACTTAGGTCTCCTCTAAAAAATACAGAGCATGCCATATATTTTCCATATCTAGGATCGCATAGAGCTAACATATTACTTGGCTCAAAGATTGCATTTGAGAGCTCTGCAGTATGAAGTTATTCTATTTTAGACTTATCAATAGTTATAAATGGTGTATAAGAGCACAACAATAAGTGGGTTGGTAAATAAGGGACAAGTTTACGCTGAAAATCATCAATTTTTTTGTAAAATGATTTCCTCCCATTCGTATAGGAAAAGTAAATGATGATATGGCTTAGGCTATTAACCTATTTAAATTTTAATAATTTGGCTTTTCAATATCTAATTATCTTCTACAGGTGTCAAATATTGCTTAGTTATCAAGAACTGCACATACATCAGTGTGTTCTAATAAAGAATTCATAGTCAACATATAATTATATGGTTCATAAGTATTTTATGATTAAATTCGAGATGGAAAAATAGAAAATCCTATTACTGGTTTTTTTGGATAATTTATTGATATTTACTCCAATAATAAAGATCCAAATCCTGAGCCAGTGCCTCCTCCAACTGAATGAAAAACAAAAAATCCTTAAAGATCAGAGCAATTAATTGTAAACTTTCTTATTCTGTCCATGCCTTTTTCAATTATTTCTCCTTCTTATTTATAAAATCCTTTTGCAAAAGTTTTTGAACTATCTTATTTATCAACAATAAAATTATCAGGATGGAATAACCCTCTATATTCACTATTTTAAATTTCATTGATTTCATCTGGTTAAAAGTCTATAAATAATGACCTTGGCATTAATTTTTCATATTATTTATCGGAGGATATTTTTTAAAACAATTTCCCACAAAATTCAATTTTTTCTCCTTATAACCATAAACCATTTGGTTATATTTCTTTTTCCATACAAAATAATTACAAACAAGAATTACCATCTTGGATTCCAGCTTAACCAATGTGAATTGATATAATTTCTCTTATATATGATAAGAAATATTTATAAAAGAAATAATTTTATTTATATAATTTAATTTTAACTTATAGATAAAATATTATGATTTCATTATCAATTAATTATGAAAAATAATAAAAATAAATTATAATATAGGAATATAGGTAAATATTCTTCGAATAGTTTGAACCCAAGATGATTATATTTAACAAATTATCAACTTTGCTTATTAAATATTTAAAGAAATAAATGAGATTATTAATATCCAAAAATTATTTCTTATCCATATAAATTTGTAAAACTTATTGATTAAATTATAGATCATTGCTTCATTAGAATAAGATATCTCATTTCATTTAATCATTCTTTTTTGTTTTTTATTGATAAAAAATTATTACCTTGTAATCTTATTCATAATTTGATCTTTAATTTTAATTAAGTAGGATATCTTGTATAATTATTAGCTGATATTATAGATTGATAATTTTTTGAATTTCAGATTGATATTTCAGATTTTCTTCATTTTTAATAGGAAAGAGAAATATAAGGTAAATTATACTTCAAAATGATAAAAGGGAGGTAAGAAATTAGTTTACTTGTAATAAAAAGTGAATTAATAACTAATTCTTAATCTTAGAATTATAGTATTACCAGAGCTTTTCATCATAGATGATTCATGTAAAGTCTTTTGACCTTTAATTATTTTGATTCATCATTAGTGCCTTCAAGACTTATCAATGTTGAGTAATTATTTAGGGAAATATTCTCTTTAATTTTATTGATGTTTTTAAATGAACGATAACATAATGAAATGAAAAATTTAAAGATATAGAAAAAAGAACTTATTCAGTTAATAGCAAAGCATGAGAATTTTATGCATTTCGCTTATTTCTTTAATTGTAAAATTTATCTTAATTATTTCCTGAAAATTGGTAAAATAGACTAAATTAAACTTGCAATGAGTGACAAGCCAATTAGAAATTGAGAAAAATTTTACACATAGAATTAGAAGATTCTTAATAAGATAAGGTATTTTCTTAAAAAAATTTTTAATCCTTTCATCATTATACCTATCAAATTTTCAGCATTCCTTTTAATTGATTAAAATGTATTCCTTGATATAAGTGAAATGGATCATTATGATATCATTGAAAATGGAAAAAACTTGAAAATACATGAATTAAATAAATTAGAAGGTCATAGCGAGGCTTTCATTAAGGAGCAGATTTAAGCTAATTTTTCAATTCTAAAGAAAGTTGATTCTTAGGATAGCTAAATTGAAAGGAGTTAATTACGAGAATATTACAAATATATGATTAAAATTAATGTTTATTTTTTATTTTAATGATTCACCTCTTGGTTTTATTGTTTTGGTTTAATTTAATGCATATTTAAAAAATTATTTGTATTCGTAGTTTTGTCAATCAATGAATTTTATAATTTCCTAAAGAATGATTGGAATATTTTTTTAACTCAGAATATAAATACCTTACCTAATTTCGGCTTAATTACTTTTTATGTAATTTTCTCATCCCCTGGTAAAAGGGAATACTAAACCCGAATACTCCTGCTACTGTTTTAATACTTTGTAAAGTTAGGATATCAATATTAATATCTAGATAACGATAATGAGGGTATTATAAGACATTGTTCCTTCTAGTATTAATTAATATCAAATAAAATTTCATTATAGTAATTGTTGAGAAATAAATTTTATAAAAGTTTATGATAAAAATCATAGGGAGGAGGGATTGTAGATAGGCTTTTGGAAAATTGCATTCGAACTTTTGTTATTTTGAATTATGGAAGTTGATATAATTATAATTTTACCCTCCACATACAAGAAGGTGATGATCAATTGAAGTAGGAATCCTCTATCAATCAAACAGTCTCAATAATCAAAAAAATAAATCATATAAATTA
>CAJJDM010000181.1:67019-82850 GCA_905182975.1 Paramecium primaurelia
AATATTAAAAATTAATATTTTTACAGGAGCTATAAGTTTGAAAGATTTTCTTTTAATTTTAAAGGAATAGTACATAAATATTTGTTTATGAACTCTTAGATATTTTATTGAGGATTTATAATATATAAATAAATTAATTTATCTATTCAAAATTAAAATTTTTAAATTCTATATGCATGATCCTTATATTAAAGGAATGAATTTATTTGATGTAAATTAACTATAGAGAGATTTTAAATTGGTTAAAAATATTCATGGATTTAAAAGTTTGATATTTATTTTTATTAAATAATTAAAAAAAATTGATATGTTTAATACAATTAGTTATTTTCAGTAATAGCTTCAAATCACCTTTGATGGCTAGTATAAAAATACAAAAAAAGATGGTAAATGGGATGTATTTTATAAATTTCCTTAACAATAAAAGCTTTAGAAGATGTAAATTATTCAAATATATTAGTGGGGGTGGATTATATGGTAATGGTGTGAAAATTGGGAAATGGATTGAAATTGATGAAAAAAGCGTGTTAGATTATATTGTATCTTATAATGGAGAATATCATAATGATAAAAAAGTAGGTTTATGGACAACTTTAAAAAAAAAAAGTGGTATTGAATAGTTGTGGTAATAATATAATTAATTTTAATATATTAAGTGGTTCAGCTAATTATGATGAAGATGGTACAGAGATTTTTAAAAATGATGAGTAATTATTGTTATTAGATATTATTAGAGCTTCTAATTTTTTGTAAGTGGGAGAATTTAAAAATGGAAAAAAAGTAGGTAAATGGAATATCTTTTATAAACATTATAATAATGATAAGTTTTAATTGATGTAAATATAATCAAATAAAATATTTTATTTAGTGGTGGTGGATCTTATGATACTGAATGCGAAGGCTTTAAAATTGGAAATTGGGTAGAATTAAGTGATTTTAATGCAGACAATAGGGAAATAATCTATAAAGGAGAGTATAAATATGGAAAAAGAGTTGGTTAATGGGATATTGTTTGTATAGGAGCATATAATAAACCAGAAAAGAAAATGTAAAAATAATTTATTTATTTTAGTGGTGGAGGATAATACGATGATAATGGTATTAAAATAGGGTTGTGGATTGAAGACTAATAATTGAATAAATATATTACAAATTAAGGTGAGTACAACTAGGGAAAAAAGGTTGGCAAATGGAATATTTTAATGAGAAATTCTGACGATCAGCCCCAATAAATGTAAATTAAAAATATAAAGATTACTTTAGTGGTGAAGGCTCATATGAGAATGGTGAGAAATTAGGCAATTGGACAGAATGTGATGAATGTAAAGATGTGATTAATTTTTCCTTTTACAGCCAATTAACTTTAGATGGCTTTGGATTCCAGATTTGTTAAGGTGGATATCAAATTCATAGAGGAGAGTATAAGATGGGCAAAAAAGTTGGTTTATGGAAAAATTTTATTGAGTAACATAAAAATTTTTAATTGTGGTATTAAGATATTTCATTTTAATATATTAAGTGGTTCCGCTAATTATGATGATGATGGTACAGAGATTTTTAAAAATGATGAGTAATTATTGTTATTAGATATTATTAGAGCTTCTAAAATTTTGTAAGTGGGAGAATTTAAACATGGAAAAAAAGTAGGTAGATGGGATATTTTTTATTGGGATTAGAAAAAGGCTAAATTTGAGTAAATGTAAGTATCTAAAATATTAATTTTTAAGTGGAGGCGGTTTATATGACGAATAAGGAAGTGGGAATAAGATCGGAAATTGGATTGAATATAAAACAGGCTATAAAAATAATTCATAAATCACTTTTAATGGTGAATATAATAATGGTAAAAAGGTTGGTTTATGGAAAACTTATAAAAAAAGAAAAAATTTCAAAATATAAAATTAAATATTTCAATTATGGTAATCAATATTATTTATCATTTAGCGGTTGTAGTAATTATGATGAAAATGGTATAGAACTTTATACAAGTGATAAGTAAATATTATTTTTAGTTATGTCTAGAAATTTAAATATTTTCTACCTGGGAGATTTTATGAATGGGAAAAAGATTGGAAGATGGGATATTTATAATAGGTGGAATAAGAAATAAGATTTTTATAAGATGTAGAATAATCAAAATGATAATTTATATTTTTTTAGTGGTGGTGGATCATATTATGAAGGAGGCAATGGCAATAAACATGGGAAATGGATTGAATTAAGTAATTAATTCGGATTTTACAGGAACTTAATTTATTGTGGCGAATATAAAAATGGAATAAAAGTTGGAAGGTGGGATATTGGGTATAAAGGTGAGCTTGAAAAGGTTTATAAAAAGATGTAACATATTTGAAAAATATTTTATTGTTTTAGTGGTGGTGGAACATATGCTAATGGAATGAAAATAGGTAAATGGATTGAATTGAATGAGTAATGTTAAGAAATTACAAAGAGCTAATACTATTAATTTCATGATGCTTTTGAGATTTATTAAGGAAATTATAAATTTGGTAAAAAATTTGGGTTATGGGAAACATTTAAAATATAGAATTAAATTATTAATTTTAATATATTAAGTGGTTCAGCTAATTATGATGAAGATGGTACAGAGATTTTTAAAAATGATGAGTAATTATTGTTATTAGATATTATTAGAGCTTCTAATTTTTTGTAAGTGGGAGAATTTAAAAAGGGAAAAAAAGTAGGTAAATGGAATATCTTTTTTAAACATTATAATAATGATAAATTTTAATTGATGTAAATATAATCAAATAAAATATTTTATTTAGTGGTGGTGGATCTTATGATACTGAATGCGAAGGCTTTAAAATTGGAAATTGGATAGAATTAAGTGATGAAGGTTAAAAAAGTACAAATAGCACAAAATACTAAATTTGTCAAGGGGATTATAAATTTTATAAAAAAATTGGCTTATGGAAAAAATTCAACATTATTTATAAAAATTTGTAATTGTGGTAATAAAATAATTAATTTTAATATATTAAGTGGTTCAGCTAATTATGATGAAGATGGTACAGAGATTTTTTAAAATGATGAGTAATTATAGTTATTAGATATTATTAGAACTTCTCAAATTTTGTATATTGGAGAATTTAGAAATAGAAAAAAAGTAGGTAGATGGGATATTTTGTATGGAAGATCTACTGAAGAGTTTATAAAAATGTAAAATATGAAATCTTATGTATAAACTTAAGTGGTGGTGGTTAATATGATGAAAATGGTAACTTTAAAATTGGGCAGTGGATTGATTTGATTGATTCCTTTGGATACAATCGAGAAGTCATATATAAAGGTGAGTATTATTGTGGTGAAAAAGTTGGAAAATGGAACATTTTATATGTAGGGGTTGTGGGTAAAGAACATAATATAATGTAATTATAAGCAATTATTGTATAGTGGTGGTGGATAGTACGATAATAGCATTAAAATTGGGAAGTGGACAGATTTGAGTGATTCTTTTACTTCTAATAATGCAATTATGTATAAAGGAGAATATAAAAATGGTAATAAAGTAGGTCTTTGGGATATTTTGTTGGATTGGATGTATTTTGATAAATTAAAGATAATGTAAGATATTAGAAATTTTATAAATCTTTTAGTGGTGGTGGATTTTATGATAAATAAGGTTATAGTATAAAAATAGGGTAGTGGATGGAGTTATCTGAATAATTTACTAAGTTTTGTTAAATTATGACAATTGGTGAGTACAAGAATGGTAGAAAAGTTGGCACCTGGAATGAGATATATATTTAATGAGAAAGCCATCAAAATATCATTCTATAATTATTGAAAACATTAATATCATTATAAGAATTAGTATTTTTTATAAGTTTAGTTGATTAAGAAATTATTTATGATAGAAAATTTATTCTATTGAAAGTTTGCAGAGGTTTTTATATTTTTTTTTTTAGAATTTTTTTTTAATATCTAATGTTAAATAATCCAATAAAAAATTTTCTTTTCATTAATAATTGTTTTTTTATTATCACAATCTTATTTTAATTTTGAAATTGCTCTATTTAAGTTTGGAATCTATAAGCAAAAATTGGTTTTGGAGTTTCAATTTTTAATTTCTTTTTTGCAGGTATTTAAAAATATAATCTTTTACTTCAAACTATACTTTTTAAAAAAAACTAAAGCAGTATACTTTTTTTAAATGAATTTTTATTTAAAAGATTTGAAGAAAAGCTATCTATTTTATTTATAATAAAAGAAAAATTGACTGTCTTGAGTCTTAGTTTACTAAGGAACTATCAGCGTTGTACTCTCTTATTTATTTTTAAAAAGCAAATAGATCTTTATTTACTATTTAAGTTAATTTCTTGGAACTACTTTATATTAAAAATAATAAATTAATTCAAATATCATAATTAAATTAGCTCTTATTCAAATATCTCCAAATTTCTTTTTCTTGTAGATACAATAAGCCAATCTTATAAAAAATAATTAAAAAAAAATAACTCTTTAGAATTCTTAACAAAAGCATTACAAATCTTCTTTTGCCTTATCAGAGTCGTGAATCTGAAAAATAGAATATTAAAAAAGTATTCTTCTTTGATTAATCCATTATATACATATTTATTCAAAAATTTCGTACAATAATTAAAAGAAAAATTAACAAAAGCAGCACATAAAGTACAAAAATCATTTAAGCATAATGATTTACAAAATTTTAGGTATAAAATTATTTACCAAAAATAGGCTTTGAGGCTAGAGTTTTTTCGATATTATGATTTCAATACAATTATTGTTAATTCTAAAATTTAGGATTCAATTGTAAATAATTTATTAATCTTGAAGTAATCGTCACTCTTTTAATTCTACATTTGTTAATCCTCTTTGAGTTAATTGTAAAAAATGTTGAATAAATTGTTTCCTCTAACAAAGTACGATTCCTCAACTTCCTTTTCTGATTCTGTTATTTAGTAAATATATTATTTATTATTATTATTTATTTTTTAAACTGATAATAAGAGTTGTTATATCCCAAATTAATATCTCATTCTATTATTTATATTTGTATTTTTCTCTGTGAAACTATTATATGAAAGACATTGTTGATTCTCAATCTATTTATTTTTTTGTTCGTTTTATTCTTTAATTAATTTAATCTTGAAGTAAGATATAATTGATATCCCCACAAAAAATCCTATTAAAAAGTTAAAAGAGTGGACTTTCATTCTTCCTAAGTGGTAATTATGAGATGAATGCTGACTAATAGCACATTTTTTAAATTATTAGCCTCACATTTTTCAGGATATTATATTTATTAAAAAGCTTCATCTTATGTGATATTACCGAATTGCTAAGAGCGTATTCCTCTTTGTACATTATTTAGAATCAAAATTACCTGTTTATTTGAATTCAAAATAAATTATTCTATTAACTTGATATATATTTATCCTCTATCCATAATGATTAGTATTGATCTATGATTTAAATAAAAAACAATAATATGAAAATAAAGGAGTTAACATCTTAAGTAAAAAAAATTATAAATGCTGTAGAACTTTATTTACAAACATACTAAAAATAGATTTTATACCCATAATTTAATTAGAAAAAGTAATAGAAATTCTTTATTTTTACATAAAGATCATGAATTGCTTTTATCATGCTAGAAGAGAAATAACTTTGATTTGCTATGCATCACACAAATGCCAAAGGAAACTTTGTGTTGAATGCATATAAGAACAAGGACTTAATCACTAGACGATGTTGATTGAAACATTTTAAGAAAAAGTAAAACAAAAACTAAAAGAGCACATGCTTAAAGATCCAAATGAATTAAACAAATGTAGAACAAGTTTTAAATCTATGCTGTCTGAAACTGAAAGTATGTTGAAGAAAATTTGGGAAGAATTATCTTAATCAATAAAATAAATATATGATTGGATTGAGCAGGAAAATAAATCATATATTGACCTCATAAACAAGTATTCTAACTTAGCAGAATCCTCATATACTGATTTAGAAAAATTAGTTCAAATCGTATATGGAAAAACATTAAATGATTGGTATGTTGAGAAAAATAATATACTGATGGAGTTATAAAAGCATAAGAATTGTTGGAACTAAGAAATTAAGACTTATTGTTAAAAGCTGGATAAAAAAATAAAAGATATTATTGCATCAATAAAGTAAGTATTTCAATCATTTTTTAGTAGTAAATTAAGTTAACAAGAAGATTTAGTATAAAATTAGAAAGAAGATCTGTTTGGGAGCTTAGCTTCTTTAAAAAATATTGATGCCAAATTTTTTATTGTGATTATTGAAATGCTGAAAAAAGAAAAACCTTCCGATATTTTATATTTTCTTTCAAAATTAGATATTCAAAAACTTTTAAATTAATATTTAGATAAATCTTATAATGTAAATGGTGTAAAAAATAACATTCAGCATATAGTTACTGTTATAAAAAATATTTATGATCATGACTTTAACAAAAAGGACTATTCCACATAAAAATTCAGATAAACTAAACAAAGGTTAATTGGAAAAATAAAAAAAGAAGCGAATATTATAGGATTTTTGAAAATTTTAGTAAACTTGACATCCATTGATGAAAATTTAATTTAGTGTGGATCAAATTCACTTCATTTGTTGGTTTAAATGAAGGTTGATTTGACATAACAATCTTTTTAAAATATTAAGATTAAGAATACTTCTTTAAATGGAGGAAGTTTTGCCGAATGCAATTTTAGTTGTTCTAAATTCAACAATGTTGAAATAAGTGGAATTAACTTTAATGGAGCTAAACTATTCCATTGCGAATGGAAAAATTTTAAAATAGATTAATAATATTAATAAGTATATCATGATAGTGGAATCCTATCATAATGTTTTTCTCCTGATGGCTCTAAATTAGCATCTGGTAGTTGGGATAACACTATTTGTTTAAGGGATATTAAAACAGGAAAAATAATATCTTTATTAATTGGTCATAATAGTCCTATTTATTCAGTATGCTTCTCTCCTGATAGTACTATCTTAGCATCTGGTAGCTAAGGTGGCTCAATCCGTTTATGGGATGTTAAGACAGGATAAGAAAAAGCCAAATTAGATGGTGATTGTAATTGTGTCTATTCGGTAACATTCTCTCCAGATGGTCTTACACTAGCTTCTGGTAGTTAGGATAACTGTATCCGATTATGGGATATTAGGAAACATCAACTAAAATCCAAATTAGATGTACATAGTAATTTTGTCTATTTATTAAAATTCAATCCTGATGGTACTACATTAGTAACAAGTAATTTGAATGGCAATATTTGTTTATGGGATATTAGGACTAGAAAAAAAAAATTTATATTAAATAGTTATCACGATGCACTCTTTTCGGTATGGTTCTCTCCAGATGATATTAGAGCGTTTTATTCAGTATGCTCCTCTCCTGATGGTACTATAGCATTTGGTAGTTATTATGGCACTATCTGTTTATGGGATGCTAAAACAGGGCTACAAAAATTTTAATTATATGGTCATCGAAGTACGGTCTATTCATTATGCTTCACTTCTGATAGTAAAATATTGGCATCTGGAAGCGGCAGTGAAGATAACTCTATTCATTTGTGGGATGTCAATACAGGGAAAAAAAAATCTGAATTAATCCGTCATAATTGTACTGTCTATTCATTATGCTTTTCTCGTGATGGTACTGCACTAGCTTCGGTAGCGGTGATAATTCTATTTGTTTATGGGGTGTTAAGGCAGAAAAAACAAAATTTTAATTATTTGGCCATATCGGAACTGTCTATTAAGTTTGTTTCTCTAATGATGGCTCTCTATTAGCATCTGGTAGCGATGATGAAACTATCCGTTTATGGGATGTTAAGTCAGGATAATAAAAGGCAAAGTTGGATGGTCATAGTGGAACTGTCTATTCAGTACGCTTCTCTGCTGATGGAACTTCATTAATATCTAGTAGTGATGATGAGCTGATCTGTTTATGGGATCTAAAGACAAATGAGGAAATTTAATCTACAGATAATAGATATAAAGATTTATTTACATAATTGGAAACTCCATTATTACAGCACAATATCCTTTCAGGTATTTATACTCTTTAATAATTTAGTCGCCACTAATATTCCTTTTCTTTTTATATCCCAATCACAAATATTTTAAGCAGATGAAGCTCAAATCGTAAAAGGGGAGTTTTTTAATTATGAAGGCATAGATTTAAGACCATTATTAAAATCTAAAGGAAGTTACATTGAGTAGTGAAATATGATTAATTTAAGAGCATTACAATTACGTATAATTACAAGCAATTTCTCATTTTTTTTTGATTTTTTTAAAAAGTCTACTCATGGTTTATTAAGTTAAAGAGAATGTTGATTGTTGAAAAAAGTTACAAATTTTTTATATTTTTAAATCTGATTCATCATAAATCTCTATATATAAAGTAATTAATCTATAATTTTTTGTTAATGTCAACCTACAATAGAGTAATAAAGGAAAACCTAATTACATAATTGAAAATATTCTTTTCTATATTAAGTAGTCATATAGATAACTTCTTAAGTTTATAACTAACTGGTTCTAAGGAGAACTTTTTTTTTAATTTAGGCTTTTATAAAAGCAAACAGAATATTCCTGATTCCGTTCTAAAACCATCAATCACTAGAACCTTAGTAGATAGTGTAGACATTCTTGGATACAAGATGTAAAAAAATTCTCATAAAAAAAGTATTTAGCTTTTGGATTATAAAGTTAAGCAGAAACTAATTTATCTATGTCTATTATGAAAAGAAAAATTCTCAGAATTTGAATTTGTTTAATTCATTTAAAATATTTTATAACCTTTAATATCATCTAAAGATTGCAATGAAACGCATTTTTCATTCCTACTTATTATTTATTATGAATAGTAAAAGGGGTGAATAATTTTATTTTTGTTTTTAAGACAGGGAAGACATTTAAGATGGACAAATCGATCTTAAAGGATGCTATTTTGTCTCAAGAAGTGAGTCATCTAATGGGCTAGGTTCCACCTTTGATTGAGTAGGTAGGAACAACTCTCTTCCAGGAGATAAATTAAAGTCTTTCAATTGATGAGTGTTGTCAGTTTGTTTCGCTTTCTAAAAAAATAAGGAAGGATTAGAAGATTTAAGATAAATTGAATAAATCCAACAAGAAAAATCCAAGAGGATGTAGAGGATCAAAGAGAAATTGATGAAGTCTCAAATGAGTACATTATTAAATTAAGAAATAGTAATGGAATCTCTTTAAATTTATTTTTCTTCTCAATGTATGATATATCACAAAGGAAGGTTGAGTTTATCATTTCAACTTATTATCAATAAATCATTCAAAGAATTAACTAAAACTATAAGGCAAGCTAAGTTATATTTTTTAATTATTATCTAATTATTTTCTATCATTAGGAGTAAAATTAGTAATATAATTAGAACTTTGTATAAAATGAAAATCATAACAATTTCATCTAAATAAATATCATCTTAAGCTTTGCAAATCAAGTATTTATTATCATAAGATACAGCATTCTATTTATAATAGATAATACTGCTAAAGAAAAGAATTTGCAAATTGATTGAAATTCTTCAAACCTCAGAAATTAATTTTTATTGAAGTCAATACTTACTTATCATTGAAAAAAAAATAATGAGTAATTTTTTGATGGCAATTTTATTTTCTTTGAAATCTTAAATCATATTCTTATAGAAAAAATAGTGATTTCTGATCCTCCTATGGCTTATAATTTAGTATTTTATGAAGCTTAGATTTGGTTTATGGATGAGGAAATAATAATTTATAATTTTAGGAGTTGGGATTTATTTGTAATCTATTTGCTTTCAAAATATAGTTGATCTCCCTCAGTTTATTTACAAAGATATTATCCATCAGGAAACAGAATAATGTTGATATATTCATAATTTTACAAGTAAACTAATATCTAAGACAAGGTACTTGCCTCATAATAATCAAATGGACTAAGTAACTTAGCATACAAAAATATTTCTTTCTTGAAAGGAAGATGCAGAAATGAGTTAATAAACATTTGGAAATTATAAGTCTTTTTTTATTCATCACCTTAGACCTACTAAATTTTAGATAAACCCTCTTCACTCCCTGATATTAATTGTTTACCATTTTTTAGAGCAAAATAAACTAGTTATTAATTTATTGGGACCAATTAATATGTATTTCTCTTTACATAATTAAATTTTCTAATTTATTATTTTCCATAGTTGAAATTGTATCATTCAAAATTGACATATTTTTGAATTAATTACAAACATGACTTAAATCTAAATGATTTAAAATCTTAAAAAGAACTTAGTGATAAGAACATAGTTTTTGTTTTTTTGAATATTAGAAATTGAAATATATCTTTGGCTTTAATAATTCAATTGAACCTAAATAATGATTTTTAGATATTTTAAACCAAAACTGATAATATTCTATTAAAATCTGAACTCTTATTATAATTCATATTAATTAAAACTAATTAGTATAAAAAATTAGAACTCTATTACGACCCATCAATCGATTTATGTGAATATATTTATGGAATTGAAGTTAGAGAGCTATATTTCTATTATATTAGTTATAAATATATGAACTATCTCACCACAACATCATTTTCTCATTTTATGATTAAGTTAAATTAAATTAAAATCAATTCTGGATTTTAATTTTATTTTGATTTTTATTAAACAGAAATTATGAAAGCTAAATGGCGTTTTCAATTTAATCCTTTTTCTATGATAATATTCCTATTTATCAGGTTGTTATTCATTGAAAACTTGAGCAGGATGATTTTTGAATGGATTCAGACTCAATTAAAGTTACATATCTCTAATTTTCTGCTCTGATTAGAATTTACTATTTCGTAGCTCATTTCATCTAGTAGATTTTTAAATTATCAACTATTAATAAATTTTCTAATTTTTATTAATTGATTTAAAGATTCTAATTATGAGAGAATTTATTTTATAAATTTATTTAAGTTTAATTATCATATGATTTTTACTATTATAGATCAGAATTACTAATTATTTTTATTTAATTTTGTGAGATCATTTCTTATTGATTAATACTAGTTTTCTTTTTATTCAATTTATTCTTATTCCATATGCTTTTAGATAGTAACCTTCTTTTTTTAAACCTTTGTTTCTTAAAGTTTAAGTAGGTTCTACATTGTGGCACCATCTAATTTATACAAATACTTTACATCTTCCGTAAATGCCTTAGAAAGACAAACTTCCCAGTTTACCTAGGTCATTAGTTAAACTTAAAAGCTAAACTCATAAGCCTATCTAAGTTAATACATACTATTCCTCTATAAGCCTTCTAAGAGTATTTCGTACTTTTTGATGTAGAACTATGAAAGTGAATGGAAAGCTTTGGGGTTTTAATTAGGGTAAACACCAGTATCAAGAATATGAACTTATCATAAACAAAAATTTTGTGAATAATTACAAGCTATTGAGTAAGCCATCAAAAAATTGTTAACTAAATCATTTAATAAAACTAAGGATAATGTCTTGAAATTATAAATATTGAATGAAGTATTATAAAAAGGACAATATCTAAAATTAAAAAATGAAATAAATTTTTTAGTAAATATTTTTAAAGGATGAAGTTTGAAAATAGAGTTATTTAATAATTGATTTAGATTAATATTGATAAAAAACAATCTAATAAAATTGAAAAAATCAATGTAATGTATTTTTTAAAACACTAAAAAAAAGATATTATAAAAGAAGACTAACTCAATGAGTCAACAGATGAGTTAAATTTGAATAGAACAAAAAGCCAGTCTCGATTAAGGTATCATCACTTATATTTTTCAAAGTGAATAATTCTAAGTATGTAGTTAATGATTCAAAATATTTAAATAGAGATAAAATTAGTAATCTAAGTATTTATCAATTTCATATTTATTACATTACTAATTAATTGTTTTAATAGTATTATAATGATGAAGTCTTAAATCTTTTGACTTGGCCTTAGAAATCAACCCAATATATGAAGTGGTTATAATAATAAAGGTAGTTTATTTTACACATGATTATTCTTGGTGTTGCCTTAATGCAAATATAAATCATTAATCCTAATATATAGATGCTCTTTTTATATAGAGACAGCAATAGATTTAAAATTCAAAAACAAGTCTCACAGAGACGAATTAGTTTCTGAATTTTTATTCCTTTTTCAGATTTGATTGATGAGAATCCAGATTAATTTTGTCTTAACTTTCAAATTTGTAAAGATCTGAATATTTACAACTAATACTTCAGTATTTATTTAAATTTTGTTACTGATACAAAATCTTGAATTTCTTATATAATGAGAATAGTATTTTCCCAAATTATTAATATTATAAATAATAAATTATCTAATTCCTATTTTGTCTCTCAATAATAAGTAAATAATTTTCATAAAAAATAAAAATACTATCTATTAATGATAGATATTAGCAACTATACGATAAATGAAAAATTTTATAATTTTTGTAATTAATAATTTTATCTATAAAGAATAAGTACTTAAATGAAATATGATGATAAATAATATTTTATTTTTGTTAATATTTATCAAAATCAAAGTTTCAACTAAAAACTGATTTTATTTTGATAATTTTGTATTACTATTTTATTTGTAAATAAATTTGTCTTTATTTATTCTTAAGATAACCAAGTTTAATTAACTTATTTTTTAATCATATACCATCCTTTTCTTCTGTAATCTTAATTAACATTATCTTCATTATCATTTTGTCCTTATGTAAGACAATTAATTTAATAAGAAATATGATAAGATTGATTTTATGAATCATAATAATAATTAGACTTTTAAATTTACAAAGTAAGATGTTTCTTTTTTAATTAATTTTGCTATTGATATATTTATTAAAAGAAATGTTTGTTCTTTAGGATCTGCTACCACAACAAAAACAGGCTTTAGATATGAATTTTGGATAATAATTTTCAAAAATTTAATTTTTTTTTAATTTTACAATTGTTTTTGATTCTGGTAATATTATGTTAACCTTTTTAATTAACAATTAATGCTAAATAATCAACGAATATATATAGATGAGTATCATGATTTTCAAGAAATTAATAGGATTTTGAATTAAATTTGATATTTCTATCTTTTTGATTTATCGATATGGTAATTTTTTAAAATTAAATGATTATTAATATATTGTATCTAAATGTGTCATATAAAAAAAAAATTTGAATAATCATCATATTCTATTCTTAACATTGGTTAATTAGTTGAAAAGTATAAAACTGTTAAAATTCTATTTTTAAGATCCCAAAACAACCATTTTGATATTGATTATTCACTATCATTTTTAATTTATTAATGCAAAATTACCATCTATAGAGAGTTATGGATTTGTATCTCCTAAAAAATTAGATCTATCAAATAATTTTTATATCTTATGATTATAAACATCAATAATAATAAGTCTTTGTAATTCTTTTTTTCTTAAAATTTCAACATTTACATTTATTAAAATAAAATAATGATTTGGACTTATCATTACACATGAATCATCAAATAATGAATTACCTTCTTCTAATGAATCATTTTAATTATTAAGGTCTGAAATATCATCTATCTCATAGTTTTCTATATCTATTTTTACTTCTTCTCCTTTTTCATTAGAATAATAATAATTAATATTCAAATCATCTGGACCATCAACATTCTACATTTCATCTTCTAATAATAAAAGATATTCTATCTGGCAATTCTCCACATTATATTATCGTTCATTTTCATTTGAAAATTAGAATGTGAGTTCAAATATAACTAAAGTCAGAGTTTAAAAATTATATATTTTGAAATGTTTATTTGGTTAGTTTGGATAAAGAGCATTAACACGATACTTCTTATATGATTAAAAAATGGATTATGAAGCTATTTTATGAATAACTGAATTAATCGTTGAGTCAAGAGCTGAAAAAATTTTGGAACCTAATAAATTTCTGATAACGTTAATGAATATTATTAACTAAATCTTGACTTTTAGATTAAAAATTTTTATTAATTTNTATTTTTAAATTCCTCTAATAAAATCAAAAATCATCCATTTTCTTCTTTATTCTTAGTTAATATTATCTTCATTATCACCTTGCCCTTATGTTAGACAATTAATTTAATATGAAAAATGATAAGATTGATTTTATGAATCATAATAATAATTAGACTTTTAAAATTACTAAGTAAGATGTTTCTTTCTGATTAATTTTCCTATTGATATATTAATTAAAAGAAATGTTTGTTCTTTAGGATCTGCTACCACAACATAAACAGGCTTTTTAGATATGAATTTTGGATAATAATTTTCAAAAATGTAATTTTTTATAATTTTACAATTCTTTTTTATTCTGGTTATAATATATTAACCTTTTTAATTAACAATTAATGCTAAATAATCAACAAGTATATAAAGTTGAGTATCATGATTTTCAAGAAATTAATAGAATTTTGAATTAATTTTATATTTCTTTCTTTTTGATTTATCGATATTGTAATTTTCAAAATTAAATGGTTATTAATATATTGTACCTAAATGTGTCATATAAAAAAAACAATTAGATTAATCATCATATTCTATTCTTAAAATAGGTTAATTAGTTTAAAAGTATAAAACTTTATAAATTCTATTTTTAAGATCCAAAAACAAACATTTTGATATTGATTATTCAGTATCATTTGTAATATTTATTAATGCCAAATTACCATCTTTAGAGAATTATGGATTTGTATCTCCTAAAAAATTAGATCTATAAAATAATTTTTATATCTTATGATTGTAAATATCTATAATTATAAGTCTTTGTGATTCTTTTTTTCTTAAAATTTAAACATTTACACATATTAAAATAAATTAATGATTTGGACTTATCATTATACATGAAACATCAAATAATGAATTACCTTCTTCTAATGAATCATTTTAATCATTAAGGTCTGAAATATCATCTATCTCATAGTTTTCTATATTTATTTTTACTTCTTCTCCTTTTTCATTAGAATAATAATAATTAATATTCAAATCATCTGGACCATCATAATTCTACATTTCATCTTCTAATAATTAATCATATTCTATCTGGCAATCCTCCACATTATATTATAGTTCATTTTCATTTGTAAATTAGAATGTGAGTTCTATAGTTCCACAAATTGATTAAACTTTTCTTTGATCTTCCATTAACATCTTCCAATACTCTTTATAAGATTAACTCATTAACAAAGGCTTATTTATTAATAATATAATAGATATAATAAGAGTGTTTTTAAATATCTAAAATCTTAATTAATTTACTATCAATTATAATTAATTAAATCTAATTCTATATTATATAAGACACAAATTTCTTAGATATTTGAAGAAATTCAAATATATTAATTTATATCATTTTATCAATTCTTATTAAATCAATAATCGTAATTTAAACAGTATTTATTAATACTTTTAAATCCTAAAATATTTAGTTATTTTATTATATGGATATTGATGTTTGATAATAAGTATCAATATTAACCTTATTTAAGTTAACCATACTATTATTTATTGTTGACATGAAGAAATGAAATATACTTTTTATTATTTAATAATTTTAATAGAAAATTAAATTAAATACAAATGTTAATTAGAAATAATAGAGAAATGAAGATTTTATGAAGGTAGATGTTTATGTGTAAAGCTTATAATTGAGAGATTGAATAAATGATGAATTTAATTGATTAAATAAAAAATATGATTAAAATAATTAAAATTAAAGAATAAAATAAGAGGAATTAAGATATTTAAAA
>CAJJDM010000182.1:0-10619 GCA_905182975.1 Paramecium primaurelia
TCAAACAAATTGAAGTAACTTCATCTAGATTTTTATTTAAGGATTATTTAAATAGTAATCTTTTCTATAAAAATTTAAGTAATGTACAATATTTATTGAATCATCACTACTTGATATTCGTTAGTCTTATTTTTTTATTTATAATTAAACATCTTAGAGTTTCCATGTGTTAATTTTCATAAATAGTAATTGTATAAAATATTTAGTTCAGATAATTCCATATTTAAAGACTTCCATCACAATGCCCAGAAATAAAATCATTTGATTGTTAACCAAATAACAAAAAACTTACACCTCTTTTACAAGTCATTCACCTTAACATTTCTATTCTACCTTCTTAGAATAAATAAACTGTAATCATATCATTTCCCCCTGTTAACAGTAAAAATCCATTTCTATTAAATGCCATGGAATATATTTATTATATATCTGCTAAAAAGGGTCTTAATATTGATAAACCTGTTAAACTTTCAAGCTGATTTAATAAACTTTTAATTTATATTTATTTATTCTCATTCTACTTTTATAGAAACCTTATTTATTTTATGTTCATCACCATCTTCTTATCTAGTATTAATTTTTATAACATTCTTGCATATATATCTAGGCATTTTATTGTTGATCTAATTTCTGATATTATTTTTGAACCCAAGTTTTAATGAAGTATTCTATATCTAATCCACTTGATTAACACTCTTAACATGAAATTCTTTTACTTTTTGGAACATTCTTTTCGATATTAATAGTTTCTACTATCTTCTTATGTCAGGACATTAAATTAGCTTAAATTTTTATTTAATTTAATAAATATATACTTCTAATTAATTTTTTTTATAGTTGAGGTATCAATATAGCATTCCAACAATTTTCTTAACTAAATTTAGCTATTTCAATCACTTTATCAACTAATTTAAAGTTCATTAATTAATCTACATATTATTTTAATTGTCAATTGGTAATAAGTATACCCTAATTATTAAACTTCATAAGTTATTTTTAATTCACTATCTTTTAACCAATCTTTATCACTCCTTTGTCTATAGTCAAATATATTCAGAAAGTTTTTTTCATTTTTTAATCCAAGTCACTGATATTAGGCTTTCCTACAATTTCTAAACATCTTTTAGAATTTAATTTAATAGATTATTCAAATTGTTATTCATCAATATACTATTCAATAGATTAGAATTTTTTTTAAATCTCAAATAAAGATCCAAAACTCTTTCTATCTTTTTAGTATAATTATTTAGAAAAATTCTGTTTTATATAAAATTAATCCACCTCTTATTTAGGTAGAATATTATATTTCATAATCTACTTTATTGTAAGGGTTTTGAATGTTACCATATTAGATTAAGGAATTAGGTTGTAAATCAAAGTTTTGGATCCATAACTGCAAAGATATAAGTTATTCAATTACGTCTTTTAGCATGACTAAGAAAATAGTAGATAAATTTAATTTTTATTAATTATATTTTAACCCAAAATAACCAAAATAAATAAACTTTTAAAAGTTTATTTAAATTAGTATAGACATTTTGCTAATAAAAGCTCTTCCAAGATTTCATCCTATAATTTGAGATTCTAACAATTAGTAAATATAAGATTATTTGATTTTGAATCTAATTGATAACATAAATGAGACTAATTTAATTCCAGTTTAAAAATTCAATTTTAATAATAATTCTATTGAGATTTAAATTTATCTGATTTCATTAGAAAATATACTACTATTTAAATAAAATCAATTGAAGACATAAACTATTGACTGCAATTATAATTGCATTAATTATTGATTAATTAAATCAATTTAAAAATATTTTATTTTTTAATTTTACTTCTAATTATTACAAATTTCTCTTTTTAAATATTTTTAACATTAAACCTTAAAGAATGTTAACCCAAATTGTAAAGAAATTTTAATCATCAAGGATCTTATTTACCTATAAAAAAGTATCATAAGTTTTTTTCATATTTAATTCTATTAAAATATAATTATAAAGAAAAAGAAAGATATTTTTATATTATTGCCCATTTTATAAAAATTAATTATGAAAATTTGTATTAAATATTAAAGTTCATCAAATTACTTCTGTTTTTACATTATCTATATATTCATCTAATTTTTATAAGAACTTCTCATCCATAATTATATCAAATATTTGATCTAAAGCTTTCATATTTATATAAAATTTTTGATAATGTTATAATGGATACGGGCCTTTGATAGGTGAATCTCCTATTTGATTTATAAATAAAGTATTGGTTATAAAATAATAAGAAGTGGAATATATTATTAAAACTTAGCTTTTTTCAACATCTAGAAACACACAATTCCTTAAATGTTTTTTCTGAGAGTGTCTTTATAAATTTCCGAGATCGCCCTTAAAATTAAATTAATTTATAATTACTTGACTTAATTTTCCACAAAATTTTGGACACATTTTTTTGAGACATATAAGGCAAATATATTATTCTTGATATTGAGTCTACAATTTCAATTTAGGAAATTAGCAATTTTTCTTTTAACAAGGTAGTAAGTAATTCTTAGCTAAAAATGAACTAAAATTATTAGTTAAGAGATTTAATCTTTATTTTTTGAATAAATCCTTAATTACTTAGATGTCATAAGGTAATAATTTATTATTAAAATATTTATTGATTTTTCTTTATGTCAATACTTCAAATATTGCTTTAGCCAATTCAATATTTTGATTTAGTAATATTTAAAGTTTATAATAAAAATTATTAATATTATGCTCTTTTATCAGATGTGTTTAAATAAATTTTAAAATTTGAAATAACATTTCGGTTTCATTTAATTAGATGTTTTCAATTAGATTAGAATCCAACTTTTTATATAACAATCTCATTAAATGTATAATTTTTTATAGAAATAGATTTTGATTTCTTTAAATAAAATTTTCTAAATCACTCAATAATTAAAATATTAAATTACATAATATTTAGGATAAAATTTCATCAAGAAATGAATAAATATATTCCTAAGTCCAAAATTTTTCTGCAACAATTTCTAAAACATTGTCTTAAAGTGATTCTTAGAAAATATTCAATGAAAATTCAAAATCTAAAGTGTCAATATTTTACATGTTATAAGAATTTGGTAACATAAAATTATAATGTGAATAGCACAAAGGGCATTATAAATAATTATGCTCCTTTCTGTTTTAAGAATAGATTTATTTTTTCAAACAATCAGCATGAAAAGTATGATTACAATTTGAAACATGAACGGATAGAATTTTGATTTCTTATGTAGGTTACAATTAAAAAATATTTAAATATTAATAGACATTTGTGTATTAAATTAATATTGGCAAGTATTAAAGATCCTCTTTTTCAAATGGTAATTTACATAATAAACATTTTTCATCATTATCTTCTATAAGTTATTTATTATTACTAATCTTGCTAATAAAATTATCTTACATTTAATTGAATTTTTATTTTAATTATTATTTATGTATTTAGTTTTTTTCAGATTTAAATTATTATTTTTAATGATCAGTTTCATCCAATTTTTAAGTTATACTTTAATTTTTTAATCTTTAGCAATAGACTTGGAAAAAGCCCTCTTAAGTATGATTTATTTTTTAACTTGATAAAATTGTTTAGCAATAATGTAATATTTTATCCAATCTGGTTTAAATCATAATATTTTAGGTCTTAAAAAATGAATTCGATAAAATTAACAAATTAATATATACTGCATTGTCTTATAAAATCTAAATTAATTATTCTACTCTTATATCAAAATCAATTTCTTATAAAAAAATATTTTCTAAATCCTTTAGAATTCTCTCAAGTAAATATTATTAATTATCAAGTGATATTGCTTTAAGTATTTCATATCTAATATTAGTCAGAGTGGATTTATCTGTATTATAATATTATAATTCATATTATAATGATGATCCAAAGAATTCAGCATATTTATCATTCTACATTTATAATTTATCATTAATTTTTTCTTTAATCTATTCATTTTATTAGGCATAAATTGGTTCATAAATAGATAATTTAACTTCTTTTTTTAATTATAATTATCCATTATCTTAATTAATTTCACAACAACTCAATATAAATGTTTCAAAATCTTTATAATTATAAGTACAAAATGTTTTAAGTATACTCTTCATTTCATTCACTTAGTAAAATGTTTAAGAATAAAATATTGTTTAAAATAATTTATGCAATCCTTTTTATAATTATGCAGGTAATTAATTCCCAAAAATGCTTTGAACACATTATATTAAATCATTATCAGTTTAAGCTATTGTACAAATTAACAAAGTAGAATTTTCATTTTATTTAAGATGAGGTAGGATTTCAATATAATACTAAACAATATCATTGATTCCCTATTCTTAAAATAGAAAAGCATAAATCTAGATATACGCTATATCAACCTTTTAAAGGGATACTTCATCATCTAAATTCTTCAAAAGGTCTTATTTCCCGAAGTAGTATTCATAATCTGATAAAATCTTATAATTTAAAATGACCCTTTTTAAGATAGAACTCATAACTAATCTTAATTATTAATCTGTTTATCCACTTATCTGTAGGATATTATCATATGCTTCTTTAGAATTTGAAAAATTCATTAAGTATATTGATAACACAATTATGAAATTTCTATCGCTTAACACTATATTAGAAATGATTAATTGCTGTTTAGATTAATATTTTAAATTGAATACAGTTACTAAACTATTAAGGAAATAATGTAAGATTATTCTAAATATATTTTAAACTTCATTTGAACTTAAATGACCAATAGCCAATATCATGGATTTTAAATCGCATCTAAATGAGGATAAATTTTATAATAAAAGAATTAATAAGCAATTTATTGATATTTCACTCTCTTTACCTATTTGTGATTCGAAATTTAAATTCTTCTTTTGCTCACATGGAATTCTCCTAGTTAATGTATAAATTAATAAAGATTAATTTAATAATTTCTAAAACACTTGTTAATTTGGATTTAATATTTGAGATTAAAAGGAATGAACATCTATTGAAAGAATTTCATAAATCTAATTAACTAATCCTTAAAGACTTGATTTGCATTTCCTCATTAATTCTAAAAAATAACAAATACTATTAGATATTACAAAAGAAGGTAAGATTGTTAATGGACTAAATTATTTATTATTTTTACATTTTTAAGAACAAATTATAGATATTATCAAGTAGATTATAGCATATTGGATTTCTGATATTTTAGTATAACTTTATAATTTCAATGTAGCCTCTTGAAATAAAACTATAAAACATTTCTGCAACTTTACTCTTTATTATTTTATTCTCAAATATAGTTTATTTTATTTAGCTACATGCAAGTATTTGCTCGATTAAAACAGTTAATTTTTAATCCTTACTTTCCTAATATATTTAAAAATAGAAATTTTGATTATTAGTGTTAATTAGTTTGTAGGATTAAATGAAAAGATAGAATTGTGAAAAATTTTAGATCACAACTTTAACAAGATAGGATCGAAATTCATCCTCTTCAAAGAAAAGAGGAAAAAATTTTGAAATATCCTATTCAAATTAAAGTGATCCAACTAAATGTGCACTTTATTTAAGATATTATTCCAAAAGTGAAGTTGATCCAGTCTCTTTATCATTTATTTTACATTAAATTTCTTACTTTAAAATTTTAGCAGTTAATTAACCCCAGACTATATTATCAGTTGTTATAATTTCTAAGCATCTCAATATTAATTTATGAATTTATTTTGCTTAATTCATAGAATCCTAAATAAATGAGAAATGATTTCTATTAGAATAATAATAATTCTTTAAAATATCATTGTTAAAATTTTCTATTATTTTTTCTATATTCTCTACTAGATCAGCAGGATAATCAACAATTTATTCTAATTTCTTCTATAATAATCCAAAAGATATCATTAAAAATTATTCATAATTTTTAATAATTCTATCATCTAATATTATAATTTTATTTACAACCTAATTAATCAATCTTTAACGTTATGGAAAAATGATTATGTTTCGAACACATTGAATTGATATCAAAAGTCATAGTATCACCACAATTGCAAAATCCTGGCATTTTAGATTGATTTTACTTAAAAAAGACAGCATGATCTAACATAATAATTTTAAATTAACTTTTATGAATTTCAGGAATGAAACACTCTTTACAAATGGTATGGCTAGGATCTTTGCAACAATCAAAACATTAGTAAAACATTTCTGATTTTTCAATAGTTTTTGCACATAATTATTTTGATCCATAACCATTGAATTTAACTATTGTATTCTGATATTCTTCTTAAGTGATTTTTAAAATGTCTAATATTAATTCTTTATCCTCATAATCATCAATATCATTTGAAACTTTTAAAATACTATCTTCTGTACTTAAAATTTACATTATTATATTTATATTTAATTATTAATAAAACATTTATAGAAGAACATAAAATATCATTTAATAGTTGGAAAATATCCTTAATTTATTTTCAATAACATATATAATAAACTTTATATTTAAATTATCTAATTATATATGTATTAAAAATTAAGGTAATCATCATCATCTATAATTTATTATGACATTATTTAAATTTTGAGTGATATTAATATCTTGATAACAATTATATTTGAAATACTATTACTATTAGATGGCCATTTATTTAAATAATTATTCTTGATTTAATTATTCAGCTCCTTATAAATATTACCATTAACTATTTTAGATATGTAAAACTTCCTGTCCTTTTAATCCAAGTATTTCATCATAAATAATAAAATTTTAATTGAATTTACCCAAATCTAAAAGATATTATTATTGTTCAGAATCACTTTTCATCAATTATTTTTAAGTGTAAACATATTTGTAAAATAATGTAAATAGTTAAGGATCAAAATTCTAAGTATCTAAACAAAATGGTATCCAAGATTGATAGATTTGATTAATTTATTATCTATTTTGAATAAAAAATGCTAAATCAGATCTATATCTTTAACACTAAATAATAATAGAATTATCTTATTCTTATTCTAAATAATTAGATAATTCTTTATAAATTAATTCTATATTTACAATCTAATTATTTCTGAAAAATAATGTAAAAATAGAATGTAATTTTTATAATAATATAGATCTAGTTTTATTTGAGTTGATTTTCATAATAAATTACCAAATTTTTGAAATTCTTTCTTTAGATTAATCGAAATTATTTAATTATGTTAAAATAGCTATTATAATTAATTCTATCTAAATATACTAATATAAATCATCAATATCCACTAATTTTAAAGCTATAAATGCAAATTCTAAAGATTTTTCAAATTCTTTTATAGAATAGCAATATTAAGAATAATGAAAATAAAGTTCCCAAAAATAATTTGATTTCTGAAAATGAATTTCATAATATAAAATTGCTGTTTCATAAAAATCAATTATTTTCTATTTATCATCACTCATATCAATACGTTTAATTAATTACTATATGAAAATCTTAATTCCATAAATATCAGCCCCTCTTTATTCTAATTATTTTATCATTTCTTTAAAACTATTCAAATGGTCAATACCTTTCCAATTACATAGTTCAATCCATCTTGGATATAATGTTGATGAAAAAGAAAATACTTAGTCCTCTTGCTTAACGAAATATTGTATTTGATCATCCTTTGGAGTAAAATAATGCTTAATTATTGAGCTTTTGTACAACCAAGATAAATTGCCAAGAGATAAAAACAACCAGTTCTCTTTGTAGTCTACAAATGTTTAAGATTCATTAACCCAATATTCAAATTGATCTGCTACTTCCAACCATATTCTACCTCTTATAGATTTTATAATTTAAAGCTGGATGAATGTCACGTCGTCCATATTTTATTCATCATCTATTAAATTGATAATTAATTAATCAGCCTATTAATATTCTTCTTAAAACATTAAAATTGATAATTCCTATAGTTTTAATTTAAATTAATGTTCTTATGAAAATTATTAATATTATTAACAAAGTTTTAATTATTGATTTATATTACCTAGTCTAAACCAATATTCGGAAATTATTTCATATTATTCAAAAGTTGTTTTTGAAGTAATTTGAAGTATTTATATATTTGATTAAACAGTAAAGTATGGGTCCATTAATTCAATATACATTTTCAAATCATCATATTTTTTGGCTTCATTTTTTATGAAATTTTGGTAAGCCAATGTTTATGTTCTAAAGTTAAAGTGGAATAAATTAAAGAGAATAGGAATAATGTTTTCCTTTTTTGTACTGATTTATCTTAGTATAATTTTAATTTAGTTAAATCTTTCATCAAAAAATTATTTTTAAAGAGGAATTTTTGTAAAACTTCTTTATAAATATGCTTATAATTCAGATTAATTTTTATTAAGGATTTAGAATTCATAAGGTAATTATTTGTAAGTATTTTAATCATCCAACATATTTTATAACTAATAAAGTGTACTATCTTGTTTATATATTTTCAACATAGTTAGAGTAAAAGCATATATATCATTTTCAAATAGATCCATTTTTGATTTATTAAAATTTTTACCCAATAATTAAACTCGATATTTATATGGTAAGTATTAAGTAGTTCCTTCAATTTAAAAAACACCAAAAGACTTTTCATATTTTAGAGCACATCCAAAATCTCCAATAACCCATTATTTTTTATCAATATACATAATATTAGAAGGTTTAATATCTCTATGTGCTATTTTTAAAGAGTGCATTTTAATTATTGATTTCAAAATTTAATGATAAATGCTTTGAAATTCTTCATATTCTATTTAACTTAATTTGAATATAGATCCAAAGTTGTTAATGCAATTTCTAAACCAGCATAAGAAGTAAAAGTGTTAATATTTTCTTATAAAATAATAACTTTATCTATCAATTATACAAAATTCATAGGAAATATTTTATTTAAAACCTTCTATATCTTATACTCATTTAATTGTTATATAAACTCTTCAAAATTATCGATTTTTTATACTTTTACAACACAAGGAATACCAAAAGTATGTTCGGCATAAAAGACTTATCCATAACCTCCTGAACCAGCAAATTCATGTTAAATTTCTTATCTATTTTTTTAATATTATTTAATCATTAATGACATGAGAAATGGAGCTCGTTAAGCTATCTAAAATATTTAAATATGATCTTTCATTATTTAGATAGTTTTTCTATAATTTAAACTTTCCAAAACTGATAATTATTGAACATTAAAACAATTATAACCAATAGTTGACTTTTCAGATTTTTCTGAATTCTCCATAAAATGATTTAAATATTAATCACAATTTACAATATAAATATTCAATTAAATATACAACCTAAATAGATAATAAATAAATTGTTGAATATTAGAAATTTTTCTAAACTTGTATAATAATGCTTTCAAATTCTTAGTGTTATTTTAGCACTATATTTATTTGAAAAAACATACCAGATAACAAATATAAAGAAATTTTTTTATTTTACTCAATTAAAAAAATATGAAATTTCTTAATACATATTTTTATGTTTAAGTGATATATCTACAATTAAAAATTAATCATAAATTATAGATAAGTATAATTGAGAAAGATAATAAAATAATCATTTAATATTATGATGTCATTTATGTTATAAATTATCATTCGTGATATATATAATACACTTCTATATAAATATATTAGATTATATTAATCATTGTTCATTAATCAATTTTAAATATAAATTTAGATTGTAATCCATTACTCCATTTAATAGCATTACCTTATTGTTTTTAGAAACATACCACTTTTGTCTTTATGTTCTGTTGAGGATCACATACATAATTCAATCAGTATTAATCATTTAAATTATATCATCTTGATGAATTGTGATATATTATTAATTTTCCTAATTAATATTCAATATTTGTTACTTTTGAGGCATCCTACTCATTTAATATAACTTTGAATTCTTAATTTCCTTTAGCTAATAAGACAGATTTTCCATAATTATTATTTGTACATTAAATCCTTTTTAATTAACTACACTAATTGTATTAATAAATACTTTGAATAACTTGAATTAGGAAATGTAGTCATAGTTGGATAAATGAAATATTGATAATTAATTCTATAAAAATAAAATAGTAAAAATTCATGTAATTTACTTTATGACTCATTCTAATTTCTAAAATATATATAAATACTTTAGTAATAAAGATAATTTATATTTTTAAATTAAAGTTACTAATCTAAAAACTGATATTAATAGAATATGCAAGAATTGACTGAAAATTCTTAGATTATCAAAAAATATTCAAAAAGCAATAACTTATTTATTCTAAACACTCTATTATCTTTTGTAATTCTTTTATTGATTCTAGAATTAATCGTTTATATTTTGATCATTTTTCAATAATTCATTTAAAGTTTAATATATTTTAGAATTAAAAAAATAATATTAATTAAAATATTATTTGCAATCAGATAAATTACAATAATTTTCTATCTATATTATCCAAAAAATCTATATGTTGAAATTAAATTTAAAAATTATTATTCTTTAATTATATGATTATATTATAATTTCATCTAAATATATTAC
>CAJJDM010000183.1:0-14053 GCA_905182975.1 Paramecium primaurelia
AAACAAAAAGAAACATAATATAATACTAATGTATTATATTTCAATCTCATTTTGTATTCAAAGCATTTAATGAAATTGAATTTTTGAATTTATTCATATTTGAAAACATTTCTAATTTAACAACAATTAATTAATTTTTATTCAAGTTGAAGAACATATTTATTTCAAATTGATTGCTCTTAATTTTTTTGTTCCACAATTCTCAACATCAAATTATCTTCATTATTTAGATAATAAATGTACATTTTTCAGTCAGAATAAAGAAAAATAAAATACCAATTAACCATTACAAATTTTATAGTATCAGAATTTACTTATATGACAGACAATTGTTCTCTCTAGTATATTATCTCATATCTTTATCAAAGGATATAAGAATTTGGTTAATATTGAAATTTTTTATATCAAAATCAGTCTTCATCAGTTTAAAGAATAATCATTATATATATTTCAATATATATATAAATAAATGAAAAAGAATTTTGCTCATAATCCATTAATTCTATAGCAAACTATAACCATTATTTTACATAAAAAATTAAATATTTATAATATATATTATCAACTTTAAAGAATTACTTCATCTTTTTTTTCTTATCTTAATTTATTCTATCATACTCTTTTTAATATTGCTAAATAATGTATTTATTGTTTATAACTTTATCAATTTTCTCATGCAAATTAAATGGAAAGTATCATCAATTCTTCTTTTATTTGTTTCGCATTCGGTTGCATTTATTGTATTTACATTATTTTCATCCATAATTCCATAGATTGATGTAAGTATATCCTGGGATACGCCTTATTTTTTCGTAGTTCATCTTTCTTAACGTCTTATCTTCTTTATCCAATCCCAACTACTGGCCATTGCATATCTAAACGAACTTCTTTTGAGGGTTTTCCATATCTTAATTTGGCTCTATTTTTTAAACCATAATGATAAATTGCTCTATTTTACCAAGGAAGTACATATAAAATACATAATTTTGTTAACGTTCTGAAGTGAAGGGATGATCTTTCTAATCATTGCAAATTATCTTGATTTTGTAAGCACAGCTTTTCTCATTCACCTATATAATTCGATTATATTTCCCTTGATGTTAATAGTGACTCTAAGATTTGAAATTATCCACTTTTTCTATTCAAATTTCCTCCAGTGATAAATTTCTTTTGTTAGCGATGTATTTGGTTTTTTTAAAGTTGATGCTTAGGTTTCCTTTACCACATATTTCAATGAAGAGTTTAGTACATATTCTAATTACTTCTTGATTAACTATGATAGCAATGTCTTCAGCATAGGCTAAGACTTAGACTTTGGCAATAATTTTTTTTTGCTAGTTAACCTACTTCTTATTTTCATCTTCTATTCCTCAAGGGCATCTCGAAAGATACAATAACAGTAGTGGAAGAATATAACGTTTAAAAAGGGATCAAGATTGACCATTAAGATAATCCATTTTTAAACCATAAATTTTCCTTTGTTATGGGGTCAAAATAAAACTCCTTTGTCTGCATTTGGAAAAAAAGAATGTCATATTTTTCTTATTACTCTTTCTCTTCAATTTCATGAGGAAACTATATAATTGAACCAATGTTGAAAAATTCATCTTAGTTATTTACTATTTTTTATAAAAGAATTTCCTTAAAATAACCACATAGCCCCATTCTATAAAATTGACAGTGTAATTCTACATCATTTTTGGTCGCATTATCACAAATTTGAGTTATAATAGGTATATTTTTATTAAGAGGGATCAATATCTTTGCCGTATAGAATTGATTGTATTGTTCCTATTTGCTACTTTCGAACAGATCCATATAAATCTATCTATCCTTACTTCCATTATCTTTCTAAATGATTCTTCTTGTGAAATCGTATGAAATCACTTTATTGTACAATTAGTGATATTATTCATCTCTTTTAAAATAGATTCGAATCTAACTTCCAAAGTTTCTATATTATCACCTTCGAATCTTATATTCTCCTTGTGTAAAGTGATGTTGTTTTTCCATTTGTGTGTTTTGATATTCTTCTTAAGTTAATTACTCTTAGATTTCCTATAGCATTTGGATACATTAATGAGTGATGTTTTTGTAATCATTTTTGTACTCCTGTCCTTTCAATAGGATATTAATTATTCTCCCTTCTTAATCTCTCTTAACTTTTGTATCATATTAAATGAATTTGCTGTATTTCTTTTTGTTTGATCTCTATATTTAATATCTTATTTTTAAATCCTCGTACCACTTGACATAATAGGGGAAATAATAATTTAAGTGGTCTCTATTCTTATTGATTTAATATATTGTTTTGAGCAAATCAATTATTTAATAATAACTGATTTATTTTCTATTTATATCCAATTAGTAAAAATGGTCTATTAGCATGCTAATATCCAGTACTGGATATTTCATTATGTCTTTTTTCTTTATTAAGAATTCAAACTTTAATGGTTTATGATCTGACAAAGTATTGTTATTTTAATCATATCAAAATTCTCTCCTTTATAAAAATGGTTTAAGGTTGTTCATATTCGAATTAGTCAATAAAAATTGCACATCTTTACTTGCAATTCTTGTCTCAGTATATTTGGATATTTGTGGAAATTGACTCCTAGTGAATCTTTTGAATACCTTATATGAAAATGTCGTAACTCGTCTCTTGCTCTGTCAGAATATAATGAAGAGAAGGGGTCGAAGAAAAGCGTTCTAAATATAAAAGTCAAGAATTATATATTTATTCCATAAAATAATCTAAATTTAATCTGAATACTTTAGACAAAAATTAAATATGTTAATTAAAAGTTATACACTAATACACAATCTTGGATATTGGCAAAAACTATATCTATTAGAACATTTATGAAACCTTATATTTTGTGTGGCTAAATCAAGAAATATGGTTTTAGATGCATTTTTAACCAATTATATATTCAAAGTTTAAGATCATATAATAGTCCCATGATACTTTAAGAATAGATTTCAAAATTAAAATGAAAAAGTTATTAGATCTAAATTGTTGATATATTATTTAATGGGTATTTCTTGAAAACTAATATACGCTTTGAAGAGAAAATATGGATTTTGAATTCATATTAAATAAATAATATGAATCTTTTTTGCCTTTTAGATGGTAAATGTTAATGATTTATACTTAAACTAAAGTTATTAAATAATTTTCACTTTTAAATTAAACATCATCAATGATAAGGGAGAATATAAAGGATTAAGGAATTATAAATTAATTTGGCTAATCTTTTCTTTTAGGACTGATATGAGGATTCTATTGGAAATCATGAATGTTAATTAAATTAATTTTGTTCTTCTTATCATCTAATTGCATTTATCATTTATTTTTATTATTCTTTAAGAAGTTAACTATTTTTTTTTTCAAACCATCTAAGATTTAATTTAAAATATAGAAAATCTTTAGAAGAGCAATATCGATTAGTGTTTAAGCATCTTTTTTTTGTTAAAAGAAATTAGCTTGTTATCTATTAAAATGAAGTATTTAAATAATTAAGATCTTTTCTATTTAGCAGTATATAAAAACCTTCATTATCAACAAATAAATAAGTTGATTTAAATAAAATTTTGGGAATTGATCATCCTAATTAATATTATTTTTTTGAATTGCTTTCTTGAGCTTAACTTATTAATATCTATTCTCTAATTATGATTTGATTGTTAAAATTATTATCACCTTAATATTTTCAGAAATAAGGCAAAAGCGTTTGAGCTTATATTTTAGATTATTAGAATAATTTGATATAAAATCAAAAAAAGACTTCTTCTTAATTAAAATACGTTTTAGATATACAATTTTGAATTTTAGAATCATTAATAAACTAATATAAGAAAACTTAATTATTGCTTTGAATCAGGTCCTTTTTTAATATTAATAGCATTTCTAAATTTTTTTGCCTTTCAAAATAAAATTAAGCCCTTTCCATTCGTACAAGAAATTAAAAGGAAAACACTAGAACATAATGGAAAGATGAAGATTAAGTTTATATAGCCTTATTAATCAAATCTAAGTCTCTGTCTAAAGAGGATTTGGAGTTTTGATTTAAAAAACCTAATTATGAACTCTTTTTCATATTAATTATTTTCCAACATTCATCTTAATAACATAGTTTTTCTTTGAGTTATATAAGAATGAGGATATTATATTATTGATATTTTTAGTTAATTTTATAAAAACAATTTGATAAATTATTAAACATAATTAGAATTAGTATATATGAGACTATTTTTTTTAAGATAATATTGACACTATTGTTATAAATTTCTTTTATTAAATGATCCACATATAATTTTATATTACTATCATTTGTTTAAAATTTAATATTAGTTGTCAAAACAATTTTGAAAAAGGAATCAATAAGAAAATAATACAACCAATTTTTAATTATAAAAATAGATCTTAATTCAATATGTTGTTTATTATTGATTTATTTGTGAACTTAATTAGAATGCCAATTTGTAATTAAAACCACAAAAAATTTTTGGACTGATTTAAAATATTAGAACTTTCAATAATTAGCTTCTAATGTTAAGCTTTCAGTTTCATCCTGATTAGTTATTACATAACTTATAATTCATTAATTATCTCATGAAAAATATACCTTAAATTTATTACAATAATCTTAAAGAGAATCTTTTCTTGTTTATTCATTTTTACATCTGGAGACTCTTTAAGTTTGTTTCAGATTATTCTTATTCGGGGTATACTCATTGAATATTATACTTAATTTTAGATAATGTTTGTAATTATTGTGAAAATAAATTTATTTGCTTTAAATTGAATCAAACCTTTTGGAAGGATATTCTTTTATATTTACTCTACATTCGACTAATTATATTTTAAATACTAAATTTTTTATTTAAAAAATATAATTTTGTTGCTGAGTCCTTATTGAAAACATTAAAAAGAAGTTATTTATAATATTATATAAAGTAGATTGACAAAATTATCCTTTTTCCTAATTTGTATCAATAATTAAAAGATCTTTTAATTTTAATTTTTTATCAAGATTCAATATATTTTAGTGATACTAATTGAATTTATGTTTCAACTGTTAGCACTTTATTATTTACTACTATTGATGTCTTCATTAGGAAATTTCTAATTGATATTATTTATTAAAGTAAAATTGGAAATTTTTTATAAATTATTGAACCTTTAACAATTAAATTAAAGTAATTGAAAAAATTTCTTTATAAATTATAATAAGGATATCTTCATTAAAAAATTAAATGAGCCAATTCAGATAAAACTAATAATTTTGCCTTATTATTTTATTATATTATTTTTGTTACATTAATTTAAACTTTTTATTTAATTTGGAGAGTCTAATTAAAATTTTAGTCTTTGAAAAATAAACAAATCTTTTAATAATTAATAACAATTAATATCATAAACTTTCAAAAAATATATGAATTTCTGAGATTCACCATTACAATTTAATGTTACTATTTTATTAAATTATACTGAAGAATTAAACAGATGATTATCAATTATAATATCTAATATTTATGTGTTATTCATATTTCATTGTATTTTCTAATCTGAATTTCTTTTGTACTATGATCCCAAGTCATTAAATATTACCCATCTTCACTCATACATCCATATAAATTATAATGTTCAAATTCAATGGATTATTCAGTTTTAAACTCTCCATTTTCCATTGTCCTTATCAAATTCACATATTCGCCATTCTTATTTACAAGCAGGCATTTTGATTTTATATGCTATTAAGGAAATACAAAGTAGTCATCTCCACAACCTTTAACAAGAATATCTTTAGTCTTTAAATACTATTTATTAGTATTATTCATTTCATAAACATGCATTTATTTTATCCCATTTGGTTAAAAAGTGAATACATTATCATTTATAAAGCATATTCTAAAACCATATTTTTCACCCTTTATCTTTTAGATTACAATCCATTTCTATTATGATTGTTCTATTATTAATATTTAATTATCAGATCCACATGAAATCACTTTATTCTATTGTTAATTTATACTTAATCCTTATATACTACCATTATGATCTGTGATAGTTTATTAACATAGCCATTAATGATTCTACTTCATCCAAAATTTAATAGTCTTATCAGCACTTCCTGAAATAATCAAATCTTCATTATTATTCAAAATTAAACTATATATTGAATTATTATGTCCATTTAATTTCTATTAGATAATCCATGAATTGCTTTGATTCATAGACCATATTATGATTGATTTATCATCACTTCCAGATATAAATTGATTAGATTTACTCATAAACTTCAAAGTTATTATACTATCTTAATGTTCACTTAGAAGTTGAGTTTGTTTCAATACTTCTTATTTAAATTCAAATACTTTAATTTGTTTATCACATCCAGCTATTACAATTGAACAATCTTTATTAATAGCTATTGCTTAACACTCTTAATGTTATTGAATTGAATTATTTTATAACAATTGATAATTGAATGGTTTAAATATTAATTAAGAAGATGGTTGATTAATAATTGGTTATTAAATTGAAATTTATGTTTATTTAAATTATTGAATTTGTAAATTTTAAGATTCTAACAATTTATCTTTTGATTTGATTGTTTCTTATAATGATTATTATTCAATCTTTTCTTTTTCTAAAATTTGAGTTAATTATTTTTTGAATTGTTAATTAAGACATTCTTCTTTATTATTTACTTGTTTGTCAAAAGAAATCTTGATTAAAGATGTTACTTAATGAATCAATTAATTATTAAATTATTAATTCTGGATATCTGGTGATTATAATTAAGGTAATCTATTATATTATTAACAATCTGTTGATTATTATTATTATAACTATCTTTATTTAAATAATTCATCAATATCATTTAAAGTCTAATCAATGAAAGTATCTATTCTATTGAATGATGACTAATTTTATATATAAATGACATAATTACATCTATGTTATTTTACATTTCTTTAATGCATTCCTCTATTTATTTGGATGTCTTACTAGTAAATGACTCTTATTATTAGTGCATGTTAATGATTAAAATTATTATTTATTCATTTATTCAATAAGTATGTATATCTATTAACATTTTCGATAATGCATTATCAAAAATTAATATTATATAATTATTTATTAAAAAATGATAGCTCATAACCTTAAGTTTAGTGTTAATAGTAAAAATTTATATAAATAAAATTATATCCTTTGTATTAATGCCTCAGTTTATTTCAAATATTACTTCTAAATAAGAAGCCTAAAAAGTATAATTATTTCTTCAAAAATTGTATAGATAATCATGCATCTGAAAATAAAAATTATTCCAATACAGAAACAGGAGGGATTTTTGATAGGATTAAACTTTAATAGATTACTCAAATATGAAACTGTATAAAGATAGAATTATTTTTAAACTTTAAGAATTTGAATATTTAAATAAGAAATTTCATAGTTACAGAATATAAATGTTTAATTCTATAGAAAAGTCTTAATCTTGGTTTAAATCAATTAAGCTAAAAGAAAAATATTCAATTTTTCTTATTTTAGCAATATCTACAAATAGATATTTTGGAAAATTGACTGTCTCTTTTACTTTAGGGATAAAATTATAGAGAGTTTCAATTTAATTGATATGCAAATCTATAATGCATAGAGATGTTTTCTTTTATTTTAAAATAAATTACTCTCAAATAGAGGTCTGAAGAATGAAAAAGATTGAAAAGAATAGTAGTGAATCAATTTAATTCATACGAGTTTAATTTTTTTATGATTTAAGTCATCTCATATATTAGGATATCAAAATTATTATTATTATTCTTAATATAAAATATAAAATATAACCTTATATCATAATTATTGAATAGGAATAGAAAAATTTATTGTTAGGAGATATGCCTTCTAAATTAAATCATTATGTTTAATATCAAGGGATATAAGTTTTATGAAGAATCTTGAAGTCAAATTACTAAATAAGAAGTATAAGATAACTACGAGAATTAAAAATGTTAATCTTAAAAAGAAGTAAGTTAACTTTTTTATGGTTGAAACTACTCTACATATATAAAATTGAATTTTTATCAAGATTAAATTTAGATTTTAAAGCTTATTAGTTAATAATTAAGTTGTATACCATTTAAAGGTAGAAATAATCTTTTTCAATTTTAGAATTATTGATTATATCTAAAATTCAAACGCTAAATCAATAATCATTTATCTAAGATTTAGAATTTAAAAAAATAAGAAAATTAATATAAATAACTCAATATTTTCAGAAATACAGATGAAATAATCTCATGGGTCTTCTTAAAAAATTAATAAAACAAATTGATGAAAAAGCAAGTTGTACATAAAATTATTTATGAAAAATAGTATTAAACTAATTAAATACTGTTTTATTATTTATTGGCTTCTTTAATGCTACTAACTTTAAGTATGTTTTTAATGAATATCATGAAATTTATTATTGTAATCAAGTCTAGAATTTTAATTAATTTATAAACTGTCATACACTATGAAAAAATTTTTGGAGATTGAATTTCACTTTTTATGTGATTAATAATCTTGTACATACAGTGATAATTAATTTTCATATGAATATTGAGATATCTGAAATTTTGTGTTTATTTTTATTTAATATATATCTTTAAAAATTCAATAATAAATTCATTATTTATTTGAATACTTTCATTATATCAAAGATGATTTATTAAATAATATAAATTTTCTTTAAGTTATCTTTAATCATGAAAGTTAAATTATTTAAATATAGAAAATAAAAATATTATTGAGATCGTTCTTTTAGATGAATGGAAATGCTGTTTAACATATTTATATTTGAAGTTTATTAATAATTATTATTATATAACTCATTTTTCACTTAGTTGAATTAGTTTAATAATATTCATTTTAATTACTTAAATCAAATAACTTATTTATTTCAATATTTTAAATACAAATATTTAAAAGGAAATTAAATATTCTCATAGTATAATATAATTTAAATTTCTATTAATTAATTAGGTTGCCATTATTATAAAATTATTTTTATTACCTAAAATATTAAAATAAATATATTAGTATAATTTTAGGTACTTAATTTAGGCATAAATATACATCATAACCTTTTCAAATTATGTTTTAATACTTTACTTACTTATTGAAATTTAAATTACTTTATGATTTGGTTCTGAAATTTAATTTTAAAATGAATTTATTTTTCTTCTAATTAAATGAATAGCTTTAGCCCAACAATTAAATTTAATGATGACTTTTCATTTAATTAGATAGATATTTTATTTTCGTTAATCAAATAATAATTATTTAAAAATATAATTTATTAAATTAAATGATAATATTGAATTAGATATGAAAAATTCATCTTTAGTTAATAACATCTGATATGGTAGAACTTTAAAGTATTAAGATTAATAATTAACGCCTCAAATAAGTCATCATCAAACTTATTGACTAATTATGATTAATTGAGCTCATATGTGAATTCACAATTAAGACTATTCTAAGCAACCTTAGATCTATAATGAATAGCAGAGAAGTGTTATTTTACTAATAATGAACATATTCATGTTAAATAATATCTAGTTTTACTTAAAAAGGTATAAATATACTTATAGATATCTATAATAATTTATGAATATGATAAAATTAAAAAATATTAATAGTTTTATTCATTAAATCAAACTTCATATCATCAACAATATATATAGATATCTTATAATCAATACTAGAGTATAATTAATGATGGTATAGATGTACTGAAATACATCAATACAATATGATTCTTGATTAATTAATAATACTGAAATCACATTATTAGAGTAATTTAAAGGAAGATATTTGAATATCTCTTTACTCTTTAATTAAATTCCTATTAAAACCAAAGACTTTATAAATTTAGAAGTAAACTTAAAAGTATCATGAAATTTATTAAATTAAAAGGATTATCCACATCTATTGCTCTTCAAAATAATCTCCATAAATTATAATTTTGATTACTTTTAGTTATACTTGATACCAATTTTAATTTAGAAGATTCATATTTTAAAATGTTATGATAATTAAATCATTTATTTTCATTATCTCAAAATAATCAGAATAGCATATGATAATGCTTTGATATTTAGAAATGCAATACGTTCAGTGATATACTATATTTTATTCAATAAAAACAGTTTAGTATTCTATTTCTTCATCTAGAAGCACGACTCATGTTATTTTAATTTAATTATAAAATAAAGAAACTTAAAATTCTTATTAATAATATTCATAATTAAAATATTATAAGGATTTTTTATTCTAAAATGCTTTTAGTGTTAATCAGTAAAATAATAAATATCTATTACAAATTATATGGATATCTGAATAACTTATTATATATATTATAACTAATAAATATTGAAATAAAATAATTAATTAAAATTGAATAATTGTTTTTAGATATAATAAAAAGATAATAAAATATATGAAGAATTTTAATTAGTAATTTCAAATACAGTAATTATGTAATATACTAATTTTCTTATGATGTCAGCTCTTTTGAATATATTTTTGCTGCTTCTTTACTTTACCTAATTAAAGGAGAGCGTAGAATATGAGTGTTTACGACAACATTCTAGAATATCAGGAAGTGCAAAGAGATGTGTGAGATTTCTTGGAGAATCGAAACCTTGATTTTCCTTACCTTTTGGATGAAATTCTTTTTCACTTTAGTTGCAGTAATTATAATAATATTAACAAAAGAAAGAATTCTTAAATCTGGATAAAATTGGTGGAAAAAAGGACATAGGTGAGGAATTTAGGATCTAGAGTTATCAAATACTTTTTAATGACAGAAATAATAAATAATTTGATGAGAATTCTAAGAGGTCCAATTCCAATATAGAGTAAGTACTATTTAGATTTTATTAGAAGATGTGGCAATCTAATAATCAAGTTAAGGTGATACAGGTTAAAAAAATACAATTTAAGAGAGGAGACTTTATGAAGATTTGGTTCTAGATTAAAAGTGTATCAATTTGAAAGACATAATAAAGCTATATCATAATAAATTCTACACATTATAACTTTTTGGAATCATCATGAAGTAGAGTGCTTTAAGGGGTCAAAATTATTGGACTTTGTATGGCTTATTGAAATGAGTAGATAATTTACATGAGATATCAATGAAAGCAAAATAAATAGGCACTTAAAATTATTCGTTAAGAAGGTATGTAAGACCAATAATACATTTATTTGGTTAAATTTTTGAATGGCTCTAAATAGATTGTTTGGATGTATATAGATGTGGATCAGGTCAGTTTCATTTCAAAAATATGGACTTAGAGTTTAGCGAAGAGGTGAATATATATACTCACAAACATATAATAGGAAAAGTATCTGTTTAGAATTTTTAACAGAATATTTTTTTTGAATTAATGAGAAAGAGAGCTTAGTAAGTCTTTTGAAGTTATAATTTCTTCAATGTATATTCTAATATGTTCATGATCAAATAACTTTGAAAAGGGAATGATTCATGGTTAGTCATTAAACCTTGAGTAGATACATATTTGATAAATTAGTGAAAAAGATTAAAATGAAGTTGGAGAACTTTTCAAATAAGGATAAATGAATCAAAAATAATTTTTAAGATTTTAAATTTTGTGATCTCCTTATGAAGTGACATTAATTATAAATAAATTACTTTCTGAGAATATAGCTAATCTATTAATGTAAGAAGCAAAGGAATTTCATCTTATTATTAAGAAAAAGAAGATAGAGTTAATAGGAAAATTGGAAATAGAAATTTGGCTTAGATAAATTCATAATTAAAGAGAAAATTAAGAAATATTTGATAAAAAAGAATTAAGAAATTATTCTCGAGAATAAAGATAAAGATACTATTTACTTGTATTATACTAAAAAGAGAAATAGGGATAGTAAACTTTAGGTATTAGGGATATTTAGATTTTCATTAGAAGTTTCCAATAATCTGATTATAAAAGGAATATAAGTTAATTTTACAAAATTAAAAAATCAATTATTTAAAAACAGTGATCAACTGTGTTTTAATCAGAGTGGCATTGAATAAATAGAAAAAATAAATGATAGATTGGTATTTTTAAGAATAAGAATTTATTAGAAAGCGTTAAAGAAATTCTTATTTTCCTTACAATAGGATATCGATTTGATTCGAGTAAAATTGAATTTCGCATTGAAAGAAGGAGAAAAGATAAAATAAGGAAGGATTAGGTAAAAAGAATGGAAATAGAAACTATTAAAAAATATTTATTAGAAGATTTTGAGTAAATCAGAAGAATATGCAATAGAGAAATATCATAAAAAACCTAATAATTTTTGTTTTAATTTTACTTGATATAATAAGACTTAGAGATATATCTTTGGAATGAGACATATTCCTTTGAACGAATTGCACCTAACCTAATTTAGGAAACATCAACCCCATAATAATTTAAATTCATATAACAAAATTTTTAGTATATCAATATTAGTTTAAATTTTGGAGATAGTGATAATCTGGATAGATAGGATTTGTCTCACAAATAGAAGGATTATTTAAAATGAAAAAAAGTACTATTTACAGATATATCGAATGCATCTAAAACTGTAATTAGAAAATTATGATTTGACTTAAAAAAGCAAGAGAATTGATAGATTGAGAAGAATAAGAATATGCAAAATATCTGAGGGAAGCATTAAAAAATATGTAAAAGAAAGAAAAGGATATATTAGATTGCATTCTAATAAATTACAAATATTAAGAAAATAGATACCATTTAACATTTTAGCCTTACCAAGAAATTAATACTTGTTTTTTCGCAAATCTCAAATCCTTTTTGAATAGATGTAAGTAACTCTAAATATTCTTCATTCCCTTTTAAAGTAATCAATCGATCTTTTATTTTTCATAATTTTGTTTTAGTATATTCAAAAATGATTTATGTATTTCTCTTAAATTGAATAATTAGGTCATAAGATATTACTTATTTCTTAAGTTTGTAGACTAGAATAACAATATTCAATAATTTTAGAGAACATTTTTATTTTATTAATTCAAAGCTTATATTTTATACTTTCATTAAGAGTATTTTTAGTGATATATGCATAAAAATTATATTAGAATTAGAGTAATTTAATTATTAAACAGTATAGAAGTCGAACTACTATTCCTATTAGAATTAAACTATGTTATTTTTATAGAAATTCATTTGTTGTAATAGGATATATTTATTTCTAAAAATCTTAGTCTTAATGCTTTTATATATAGAATGTTATCATGAGAGCACTTTGAGTAAAATATTTAATAACAAAGTGTAATCTACAGTTTTTATACACTAAAAATATATAAGTAATTTATTGCAAGAATGTAAACTATTAAAGTTAAAATTTTTAATTTAGAAATAAAAGGAGGGCTGTCTAAAAATAAGTTAATAATATAAATTATCTTAAGATTAAATAAGAATACATAAAAAGATTTTGTACCTAAAATTCTTAATTATTCTATATAAACTTTATTATTCTTGAAATTAATCTAATTACAACAATGTCAAGACCATTTTTAAACATCAATAATTTAATCCGAAAATAATACAATAATTTTCTTTTAACTTCATTGTATAAATCAGACAGCAACAAAAAAAATCTTTAAGGCTATAACTATATAAATATTTATATCTCAATCAATGCCAAAGATTGAAATTAGGTTTGTAAAACATCATCAAATTAAAGAGTAAGTCTTACCCTTGTAAAATATAATCTATAATATCTTTAGGCATTTTAATATTAATGCTAAATATAGATTATATATATATGACATCAATTTTAATTTTTAAAAAATTTTTCTTGAAAGTTAATATTTAAAATATACTTTGAATTAATAAGGAGATGTTGATCTAATTTCAAAAAAGATATTTTGATAGTCCTATTTTAATAGGATTTATTATCATTAAATTTTCCTATTTGATACTATTAATATCAAATAATTTTTTATGTATAGAAATTCAAGATACTAGAAATTTAAATTAC
>CAJJDM010000184.1:14167-25955 GCA_905182975.1 Paramecium primaurelia
AGTTAATTTTTTTATTCTTAACTATCATCTTAATTCAAATCCTACTTTTATTCTGTATCCATTATTTCTGAAAATTATTATTCTTTTTTTTAATTATCTTATTCATCTGTATGCTAAGTATCATTTTATTGAACATCATTATAATAATTATTTTTTAGAACCAAATATTTTAGATTTATTTCTTAAAAATCATCTTTTTTATTAATTAATGTTAAATTAACATTTTAAAGAAGAATCATAATCAAGATTATTTAACTAATCTCATGTTTTAAAATTTCTGGATGATAGTATTCAAATAATTTTCTATTTTTATGAAAGTTCACCCAATGTTCTAATGATTTTGTGGATATTTAATTTTTGCAAAATGTATAAAAAGCAATTAAACTTTTTAAATATTGATAATTTTTTTTTTCTATTATTTCAATAATACATTACGGAACTTATATTTTTAATGAATCTAAGATTTGTATAGCTTGAATTAGATTAATAACATGTATTTTTTATGGTATATCAAAATTTTTAATTTCATGACATATGTTATTAATTATGAATACTAGATCGGATATAAAAGTAGGGTTTTTCTATAATAATAATTATTATTTATTATTAACATAGCCTTTATTTTAGATCATGTTATTGAATAAAATTTCAAGAAAAGGTATTTAATTTACCTTCCATTTGATTTAGCTTTAAATTTTTTATTCAATTTAAAAGTTTTCTTAAACAGTTAATCTTTATTTATCATCAATCAAAATATTAAATATCATACTTGATCCAAATATATTAAGAAACTTTGATCTAGAACAATAAACTCCAAATATTGAACAAATAGATAAAAATACATCTTAATTATACTAATTATCTTGATAATCAATTTGAAATAGATGAACTACCATAAGTAAAAATTTTCCTAAAAATAAAAGCTATTCAAAATTTAATTTTTTGATGATTTTATCATGAAATTTCTAATAGTAATTATGAAAAAAATGTAAAATAATCATAAATTATTGTTTCTAATTGTTTTAATTAAATAACTATGATAAATCTTTCTGTTTTAAATCATTATCACTTTCAATAATCAGGTGAAGTTTAAAAAAAAATTTGAATTCCTATGGAAAATGTAAATTAGCATATTATTACAAATACTGTTGGTAATTATATTTCTAACAATGCTTTGAATAATTTTAATAATTTTTGAAATTTTAAGAATATAAGCTGAGTATATAATAACTCTTAATAAGGAATAAATTTTTGTCTTTAATGAGTAAAAGTTATTCCCTTCTTAATAATAAATAATTAAGTTCTTGATAGAAAAACTTTTGCTCTTGATTTTAGTGTATAATAGTGTTTCTTAATACATCAATTTCATCTAAAAATAATAACTATAAAATTGACATCTAATTGCTTAAAAAGTGTTAGCAGATATTCTAATCCCCTGGATTAACAATAAGAGATACCTAAAGTTACTTTTTTTGATCGAAATTCTAATAATATAAGTATTATTCTGGATATAAAGTTATTATTACTTAATGTTAATTTAATTACTCTAAAACTTCAATCAAAAACTATTTTAATAATTAATTTTTATGTATCCTTTATTCTGATTTAATAATCAAAAAGATTTCTTATTTTGAATATGGATTGATTATCATTTGTGAATCTAATATCTCATAATAAAGTTCCCAAAATATTTGAAATTCTGTATATACCATCTCTTCTAAATCATCTTAGATATAAATTTAAGAATTAAGGATATTTTTTATTTCATAACTAAATAAGTTTAGTATTGGAACTTAATCTAATATGTCTTTTAAAAAATATTTTTATATAAAACGATTTTAATTTATTATAGTATTACCGATATTTTTTGATTTCTAGACTAATAAATGAAAAATATTTTGTTAATTATCTTAAAATAAATCTAATAGATGTTATTTAACTTCATTTTTATTTATAAGGCCTTTAGAAAGACATTCTTTTAGGAATTCATATTTGAAAAACCCATATTGGAAGTCTAATTATTAATAATTTGATAGCAATTTTAGTAGATTTATATGATCATTTAAATGATAATATATAATAATTGCTAGTGGAATTTATTTTAACTTATATGCACTTTTTGCTGCTTAGGGATATAATTCTAAATTTAAATACAAAATAGTGCTCTCTTTGTACATCCTACCTGAGTAATAACAATGAGCAGTTTATATCAAATCATTAACTTTAGGATCTAAAAAAGATATGATTGCTTATTAAAAATCTTATTTTAGTTATAATTCTAATTCATCCATTTTTTTTTTTAAATCCAAAGTTCCTTTCTTTTTAAATAAGAATTTATGCGATTTAAAATTAGCTAATTTTTAAGATCCTTTAGTTGCAAATATGAAAGCTTTGGATAATATAGCCATTCTCTCATTTTTACATTTCTTAAAACACTTTTCAGCTTCATCATAAAGTTTTTTTTAAAACATAAGTTAACCTTATGATTCCCACATTTATTTTTCCTCATCGTCTAAAATTTTTGGCAAACTTTTTTGATATTCTTATTAATTTTCCTATTATTAAACTTGATGCTAAATAATAAACTACTTCTTTTTTTATGGTATTTGATAATCATAATTACTTATAAAATCGCAAACTTAATATTGCTTTAGAATCTTTTCAAGATGAAATCTCTATTAAGGGTCATCGTCATATATAACAACTCTCTTTTTAGCCCTAGTAATACAAACATATAACATTTTCAACTCATTACAGAGGGTTGAATAATAATTTATTTTCTTTTTGTCATATCTTTAATTTAAGTTTAATTTTTTTTAAATAACTTATTATCCATCTTCAGTTAATTATATATCATAATTATTGTTTTAATCGTCAAATTCTATTATATTTATATATTTATACTTGTTATTGATTCTTCATATACTTGCTTGTCAATATATGATTCATCTACATCTATACATGATAAAAAGGCCCATTATTATTCTGGAATTGGATCAGAACTGAAACAATTATATAGAATAACATCATCAAATTCTAATCCTTTGGTTTGGTAAGTTGTAAGTACTCTAGCTGCTTTAAAGTATTATGGAAGAGTTTCTTTAGCTTCTTCATTTTTAACAATTATAACTTGATTATATCCAAACTCTATTTCACATTGTTCTTCAGCATCATAATATTAATTTAAATAAAAACAAATTAAGGCAGGATCATTTTTTGAAATAATAACAGGTTTTGGACCTTTTAGATTAGAAATTTCTTTTTATAAGTGATCCAAACTATTAGGAAATAAAAGTTCAAGTATTATAATTATACAATTTGCCAATTATAGTATATTATTATGAGATCTAAAATTTTTGGTTAATTAATAAACTTAAAATTTCTCTAATTGATTAGACCCTATCTTTTTTGAAGTTTTAAAAATAGTTTATAAATCAGAAAATCTAAATCCTACTCCCTTCAGAATACTTTAAGCTGAATCACCACAAAATATTATTCCTTATTCTGTTATTTTACAAAATAGTTCAATCATAGCTTAAGGTAAATCTTACACTTCATCAATATAAGAATAGTGAAAAGGAAATCGAATTAATTCATTTTATTCTATATTAATTAATAATTGATTAATCAGATCTAATTGATCTATATATTATTCTTTTTCTTTCCAAATTTCATATTTTAAAAAGCAATCATAAATTTCTATCATCTATGTTTCACTTAAATAATTTCCAACTCTTTCTTTATATAAATGAAAAGGAAGACATCTATTAGGGTAAATATATGAATATTAAGAACCTTTTATATATGAGTAAATCTATGTCCATATTAATGATGGAAGAGCAGTATTATCAAAATTGTTTCTTCCTCTTCCACAAACCTAAGGCCAAAATTATAAATAAAATAACATAAAATCAACTTCAGGTAAAATGATATCTTATTTATGTTGAATATCATTTGAAAAAGAGGATTAAGATTAAACATTTTTATTTTAAGGAAACCATTCATCTAAATTTATTCCATTAAAATCTTAGAATCCAATTTTGTTACTGTGTTTTAATCTAAATTTATTAATTTTTTCGATTGAGAAAAATGGATTTTATGATGTTTTATCTAAAAGAATTAGAAGCTATTCTGTTGATAAAAAACAAGGAAACTTAGTTTATTACAATGATTATTCATTCAAATTTTGTTTATCTTATTAATGAATTCCTCTATTTTGATTATATGGGCATTATTCCTCTGGCTAAAGTGAAACAAAATCTAATATATCAGATTCATAGTTTGATATGACACTTTCATTAATTGAAACACTAATTTATTAAATGTTTTAAATTACAATGATTCATCTAAATTAAAAGTCTTTGAATCTCTATGACTATTTATAATTTCTTAAGCTTATTTTTCTAATTTATGATAATACTTTTCTACTTCTTATACTAAATACTTATTAGCAGTTGAAAATAAGGAATGAATTTAAACTTCTTTTCCTTAATAATCTTACAAAAATTATATTCTTTTTTAACCAAGTAGTTTGCTTCTTACTTTTACTAACATTTCTGTAGCAAATATTCTTAATACAGTACTAGTTGTTTTTCCTGTTCCACTTCTACCAATAACTAATGCATTATTCTTTGTAGTAACAATTTATCTTTCCTAATCCGATAGTTTTATTTTAAATTATTAAGATCTTTACAATAAATCTAAAATTTTGCCTACAGATTCAAAATCAACAAATTATATTAATTTATACTTATTTTAATTTCCAATCTATTCATAATGAAATTAATTTTATAACTTTTCATAATAAGATTTCTTTATAAACTATCCTTTAAATAAGAGATCCGATTTATTTTCTATAAGTTATTTAAATTTTAAAGGAATCCATTAAATTAAATTCTAACTTTATTAAAAATATAATGATTCAGGCCAAATTTTATTTTAAACTTAAAATNGCTCAATCATAGCAGAAGGTAAATCTTATACTTCATCTATATAAGAATAGTGAATAGGAAATCGATTTAATTAATTTTATTCTAAATTAAGTAATAATGAATTGATCAGGTCTAATTGATCTATATATTGTTCTTTTTCCTTCCAAATCTCATATTTTAAGAAACAATCATAAATTTCTATTATCTATGTTTCACTCAAATAATTTTCAACTCTTTCTTTATACAACTGAAAAGGTAGACATTTATTTGGATATATATAAGAATATTAAGAGCCTTTAATGTATGAATAAATCTATGTCCATATTAATGATGGAAGAGCTATGTTATCAAAATTGTTTCTTCCTCTTCCACATACTTAAGGCCAAAATTATAAATAAAATAACATAAAATCAACTTCAGGTACCATTACATCTTATTTTGCAAGTATTTTATTTGAGGAAAACGATTAATATTAAACATTATTAGTTTAAGGAAACCATTCATCTAGATTTATTCCATTAAAATCTTAGAATCCAATTTTATTACTATGCTTTTGTCGAAATTTTTTAATTTTTTCAATAGAGAAAAAAGGATTTAAAGATTGTTAATCTAACAAAATTAAAAGCTATTCTGTTGATAAAAAACTAGGAAATTTGGTTAATAAAAATGATGTTTCATTCAATTTTTATTATTCTATTTAAGATATTTCATTATTCTTATTATTCTTGGACTATTGGAATTTTTCTTCTTGTAAAATAAAATCTAGTACATCATATTCATAATTTGAGATAACACTTTCATTAATTGAGACACTAATTTAATAAATATATTAAATTACAATGATTCATCTAAATTAAATGTTTTAGATTCTCTATGATTATTTATAGCATCTTGAGCTTATCTTTCTAATTTATGATAATATTTTTCCACTTCCAAAACTAAAAATCTATTTGCTGTTGAAAATAGTGAATGAATTTAAACATCTTTTCCTTAATAATCCTACAAAAATTATATTCTTTTTTAACCAAGTAATTTACTTCTTACTTTGACTAACATTTCTGTAGCAAATATTCTTAAGACAATGCTAGTTGTTTTTCCTGTTCCACTTCTACCAATAACTAATGCATTATTCTTTGTAGTCACAATTTATCTTTCCTAATTTGATAGTTTAATTTTAAATTATTAAGATTTTTAAAGTAAATCTAAAATTTGACCCACAGATTCAAAATCCAAAAATTATATTAATTTATACTTATTTTAATTCCCAATATCTTCATAATGTAATTAATTTGATAATTTTTCATAAAATGATTTCTTTATGAAATGTTCTTTAAAAAAAAAATCCTGTTTATTCTCTATAAGCTATTTAAACTTTAAGGGAACCCATTAAATTTAATTTTAACTTTATGAAACGTATAATGATTCATGCCAACCTTTATTTTAAAATTGAAATAAGTAACTCTACTTTTTGGAATTAATTCCTGTCAATGGCATACTAATACATTCTACTTAGTCTAATGCAGTCCTAAAAAAATCTTTAGAATTATTTATTTAATATTCTTAGATTGCATCAGTAATTTCTTAACCTTTTTGGTAAAAGAAGATGTCTAAAAAAGTAATTTTTTAAACAATATCAAAATAACAAAACTAAGCCTAATTTTATTTTTTTAGATTTACTTATTGTTTTGAATCATTATACTATTTATGTAAACCAACTTCAAATAAAATTGTAAAATTTTCGGTTGATTGAAGTAAAAAAAAGCTTTGATATCTCAAAACATATGGAACTTTTACGTATATCAGATTGATTTTCTTACTATTAAAGTTGAAATATCCATCTAATATTAATAATATAGAAGACAATATTGATTATATTCTATCGTTTTTATTTATGATCTTATTAAGAATTTATTCTATTTTAACAGATAAAATTACTGCTGACTTGATAACTCCAAATAGATTCTTTGATGACATCAAAAATTGTTGTATTATATTATTGATTATCTTCCATCATCATCAATGAACCTTATAACATTTTAGTAAGGATCTTTTCATTAGTCATATCTTTCATTGTTGAGTCTTTTTTTTATTGATTTATGTAGCTTACGATTAAGGCTTTGTAATTTTTTTTTTAAGTTTCTTTATTTTATTTATACTATTTCATAATGTACAAATTTTCTGTATTAATTAATTTAAATATTAAAATAGTGCTAATATAAATTGATTTAAATATAATTAATTTTATTAGTAGTTTTTATAAATTTTATTATGATTGTTGCACAATACTAAAAATTAAATAACTATTATAAAAAAGCTTTTTAATAAAATATATTTCCATATAGTAAACCAATTTTGAAAGAACTTAATTTACTTTAAAGATCATTTTGTATTTTTTTAATAATTAGATATATTCTTTATCTTTTTTATGGTTTAAGTGCTTCTAGGTTTGATCTAATTCATTTTTAGATTATTTTACTTATAGAATTTGTAAAAGTTATAAGACTTAATAACTATGAATTCAAGTAATTTTATTATTTAAAACCATAATAAAAGAAGTAATTTTGATTTGATAGTTTTGATTATTATAATTGTATAATTGAGATATAAAAGTAGAAAATAGTCATTAGTTGTGAAATACTATTTTTACATGGAAATTATGTTAAATGAAATTATACTAGTATACATAAAATCATAAATTAGATTTCAGTTCTCTATTATTTTTGAATAACTATTATAAATAACTTTTGTATCATCATCCCGTTGAATTCTGATCTTCTTCCTATTAATCTAAATCCGGTTTGTGAAAGAAGATAATATTTGGAAACCTAGAACCCTTTGATTGTGGAAGTAAGTCTTTTGAATTTATTGCTATTTTAGTAAATATATCCATAACAAAAAAAAGAATTTTATCTATTACCCTAGAAGTTTGAAAACCTGGCAGTGGTTTTTGGAGTTGATTTCAACTAGACTATTAGAAATTTTTATCTTATTCTTAATACAATATTTATACTGAAATAACAAAAAACCAGATAGAATAAATAAGGAAAAGTTAAGTAAATTGAATACATATTAGTCCAAAAAAGTATCAGATGTAACTAATAATCACTTCCTTTTGACTTGAACTCTCTAATTACAGATATTATTGATTGAAATCCTATTAGGATAGGAAAACCTAATCATGATACCAATCATAATAGCATAATAAATACTTTTGTACTTAAATGAACATCTTTTCTGACCATATCTTAAATCTTTCTTTTCAAAAAGATTAAAAATATTTATCTCCTTACCTTTCCTAGTAAGTTCGACTTTAGTTTCATTCATGATGAGGGATCCTGGGATTTTGTACTTAGCCCACTTGGAATCCTCTTCAGTGTTTAGATCGTGTTTTTTCAAAAGTTCTTCAAATATTCTCTTTGTCCATATTTAATCTGTCCATTCATTCAGCATTCAGTTATCCTCTTGATTATTCCCTCTCTATTCTCATTTTCGTCATTTATTTTAAGCCTTCCAAAAATGAGCATCGAAATTAATAGGTCTTAAGATTCCTTATTGAAATTAGTCCTTATTTAGTATTCTCATAGTGCTCTACTCCCTTCAGGAAGGATTTTTAGCAAGTGATATTCTGGCTTGCTTTTGTCCTCTTCTATATTAACTTGGACTATATCTTTTATTTTATTTTCTAATTAATTAATTAAAATAATAGTTAGGTTTAATCAGAAATGAAGACATCTTTCTTAACTAATAATTTGAGGAACTAAAAAGTATTAAAAGAAAAAGATTAAGAATTAAATACTTTCAAATTATGGATATCTGTCTAGGGATAAATATAATTAGTCAAAATTCATTACTTNTTAAAATAGTGCTAATATAAATTGATTTAAATATAATTAATTTTATTAGTAGTTTTTATAAATTTTATTATGATTGTTGCACAATACTAAAAATTAAATAACTATTATAAAAAAGCTTTTTAATAAAATATATTTCCATATAGTAAACCAATTTTGAAAGAACTTAATTTACTTTAAAGATCATTTTGTATTTTTTTAATAATTAGATATATTCTTTATCTTTTTTATGGTTTAAGTGCTTCTAGGTTTGATCTAATTCATTTTTAGATTATTTTACTTATAGAATTTGTAAAAGTTATAAGACTTAATAACTATGAATTCAAGTAATTTTATTATTTAAAACCATAATAAAAGAAGTAATTTTGATTTGATAGTTTTGATTATTATAATTGTATAATTGAGATATAAAAGTAGAAAATAGTCATTAGTTGTGAAATACTATTTTTACATGGAAATTATGTTAAATGAAATTATACTAGTATACATAAAATCATAAATTAGATTTCAGTTCTCTATTATTTTTGAATAACTATTATAAATAACTTTTGTATCATCATCCCGTTGAATTCTGATCTTCTTCCTATTAATCTAAATCCGGTTTGTGAAAGAAGATAATATTTGGAAACCTAGAACCCTTTGATTGTGGAAGTAAGTCTTTTGAATTTATTGCTATTTTAGTAAATATATCCATAACAAAAAAAAGAATTTTATCTATTACCCTAGAAGTTTGAAAACCTGGCAGTGGTTTTTGGAGTTGATTTCAACTAGACTATTAGAAATTTTTATCTTATTCTTAATACAATATTTATACTGAAATAACAAAAAACCAGATAGAATAAATAAGGAAAAGTTAAGTAAATTGAATACATATTAGTCCAAAAAAGTATCAGATGTAACTAATAATCACTTCCTTTTGACTTGAACTCTCTAATTACAGATATTATTGATTGAAATCCTATTAGGATAGGAAAACCTAATCATGATACCAATCATAATAGCATAATAAATACTTTTGTACTTAAATGAACATCTTTTCTGACCATATCTTAAATCTTTCTTTTCAAAAAGATTAAAAATATTTATCTCCTTACCTTTCCTAGTAAGTTCGACTTTAGTTTCATTCATGATGAGGGATCCTGGGATTTTGTACTTAGCCCACTTGGAATCCTCTTCAGTGTTTAGATCGTGTTTTTTCAAAAGTTCTTCAAATATTCTCTTTGTCCATATTTAATCTGTCCATTCATTCAGCATTCAGTTATCCTCTTGATTATTCCCTCTCTATTCTCATTTTCGTCATTTATTTTAAGCCTTCCAAAAATGAGCATCGAAATTAATAGGTCTTAAGATTCCTTATTGAAATTAGTCCTTATTTAGTATTCTCATAGTGCTCTACTCCCTTCAGGAAGGATTTTTAGCAAGTGATATTCTGGCTTGCTTTTGTCCTCTTCTATATTAACTTGGACTATATCTTTTATTTTATTTTCTAATTAATTAATTAAAATAATAGTTAGGTTTAATCAGAAATGAAGACATCTTTCTTAACTAATAATTTGAGGAACTAAAAAGTATTAAAAGAAAAAGATTAAGAATTAAATACTTTCAAATTATGGATATCTGTCTAGGGATAAATATAATTAGTCAAAATTCATTACTTATGGGTCAGGTAATCGATGAAAATTTGAACATTTATCAATTAAGAATCCATAACTTTATGAATAGTATAATAATTAGATCAATATATTGAAGAAATGATGGAGAAAGATGGTGTTAATATGATTCACTAACTGTTCCCTAACTGTTGTAATAATAGGGATGGTCACTTTAGATTATTTGAGATTTTGAGTAATTAGAAAGTTACTCTAAACTCTTCAAACTAAGAGAGTTGGATCTTATTTCGAGGATTAATCATTCCTTATCCAAATAAAAATAACAAAATTTTCTTAAAAATATGGAATTCTTCAAGAATAACTATTAGCACTACTTATAAATTATAATAATATTTTAATGTTAAAATTACAAATGACATAAAATAATAAATTAATAATAGATAGGCATTCAATATTTTTTAGGTTTGATTACTCTAAAAACAAAAATAAGTTAATATACCAATTAACCTAAGTTTAAATAGTAAATGGTTAATTAAGGTTGTGGAATTTTTAATAAAATTCATCAAATTTTTCTTTAATAAGAAATAAAATTATTGTAATTTAAAGAAGAAAAATTACTGATAAATTTTTAATTTGTTTTGAGTTCAATTTTTAGTAATTTTATTTAATTCTATAGATCATTTGTCAATGTTATAGATTAATAATTATAAAAAAATAAGATGAAAAATTAGTGTTTATGAAATATTCTATAACAGTAATGTCCTTTAGAAATTTACCAAAGCACTTAAATCCCTTTAAGTTTATGTGCTTAAGTATTTGCAAATTGTTAAAACCCTATTCTTCATTTCAACTAAATAAATTAGAAACTTTATATATTTGGAAAAATATATTGATATATTAAATAACGTTTCAAAAATTATTATTTTCTCATCAAAATCTTACTAATGCTAAATATTTGATTGAGGCATATAAATTATTGAATTCATTTGTTTAATTTTAATGCTAAAATCAATTAAATTAATGATGAAATAATATCGTAGAACAATTTAAAATCTTTATAAGAATCATTATATAAAGATTAATAGCCTGAAGTATAAAATCTAAATCCTGTATTTTATTTTCATGCTTTTTTTTGTAATGCATACCAGTTTAGAAGAAATATTTGAAGATTACGTAAGGATTTGATAAATAATTTATATAAAGATATTAAATATTTTATAATTTTATCAAAACAAATTTAAAAATAACATTCAATTATTATATAAATGATAATTTTAATATATATATATAAAGATCAAACAATCAATGATAAGAATTTGAGTGATTTTAAACTTTTATATATAAATAAATTGTTTTCGTAAAGTCTAAACTTGTAAGATCAATTATTTTAACGAAT
>CAJJDM010000185.1:45107-61019 GCA_905182975.1 Paramecium primaurelia
ATTATTAATATTAATATATAAACTCTTTATTATTCATTTTCCAATATCCTGCTCTTGAAAATGATGTTTAAATTCTAGTTTAACAATATGAAGATCATCCTTTTATTTATACTATCTAATCTATAACCATAATATTACATAGATATTAAGATTCATACAGAAATCTATAATTACATTTAATTATTCTTATTCTATTTAAAAAAGTCTTAGCCCATTATGGTTTCTAATTAAGATGCATATATATTGATTTCAATAAAAGCTAAAAAGGAAATCACCTTCAAAAATCAAATGTTCTTTCTCTTGATTGTCTGACTATTTTTATCGAAAATCTCTATAGAAACCTAAATTTAGATCTGAATAGAGACTCCTTTATCCTTGTTTTTAAAGTAAAATAGTTTACAATAAAAGAATTTTAAAGGAATTTTAACTTATATAGATTTTGAAGATCAGTAATTATTGATTTAAGCATTATAAAGAAATAAAAAAAGGTTCATGGAAAAAAAGTCGAGGTTGATTTAGATATTAACAGAAATAAATTGAATAATAAAACAAATAAAACAAACAGTATTAGCATATTTTATTGGTTATCATAGGTTTAATATTGTTTTATAAAATAAATTTCAATTAACTTCAATCAATAAGAATTCTTAACTTATTTTTATAATTATAAACAAATTAGAGTTTCTAGGTTTAATACATTATTAATTTTGTTACACTTAATTAATTTGATCTGAAATAATTAATAAATCAAGTTTTTATGTGATTCTGAATATATTAAGAATGAATAATCATTTTTATTCTAATTTTGAATCTTACTGCGGAATTTTTCTCTCTCTCATGATCAATAACTTTTTATCAATAATTAAGAAAACTAAGAAGATATTTAAATTTTGGAAATTTATTATTTGCTATCTTAAGTTGAATTTTGAAAAAATTTAAATCCTTTTTTTAAAATAATTCTAGTAATTAATAAATATTTTCATTAAAAACTATAAAAACAAGATTCATAATAATAATGACTATAACATACATATTTTTAAATGTGTTGCTTTATTTAATTTATTTTAATTATATTTAATCTATTTTATTTTAAGTTTTTAGAAGAATTTATTATTGAGTCTGCTTATTCAAGTTCAATTTATAATTTATAAAATATTTTTGAATTAATTATTCTGGTCCATTCAGTGATAGTTTATTGATTAGATTACTATCATTTAATTTAATATCAATATTAGAGTGTATAATTGATATCAATGATGAATATTAGTTCATTTAGTATTTAGTGAGCAATAATATTAGTAATATATGGGAAGCACTACTTCAAATCAGACAGTTACTTTAGCATTTAATTAATTTCAATAGCTTAAACTAGGAACCTAATCTATAGAGTTGACTCAACTGTTCTTGGTTGCAAACAATTTAATAAATGAAGTCTAACTACTATATAAGAAAGTTGAAGGAAATAGACTCATTTTATTACGTATTACAAAAGTATATTTTGAAAAACATGTTAAAAGGTATCTCTAACAGCAAATTAAACATTAATAGACGCATTTGGATTCTGGACTAGATATGTTTCAATATGTAACCTGGGGTAGAGCAGCTAAAATGGAGTATTTTTCAAATTTGAAAATGATGGTACTGTTAATAAAATAATATTATAGATAAGTAAATGAACTATAATTTGGGTTTAAATGGAGATTTAAAATTATAATGGTTTGGGGAAATTTTGAATGATTATCTTTAAGGACTTGAACTCATTACAAAAGTGATTCCAAGAATTATTGAACAATTAAAGATGGTACTGGAAAAGATTGCTAGTATGAAATCCAATGTTAAAGAAAGGAATAATACTTCTAAAAATAATTAACATAAAAATAATAAAGTACAATGAAGAAGTAGAGCTACTTAAAAATTAATGTAAATAAATAGCAGATAATGCAGATGAATAAAACTTTATAATAAATATGGAGTGAGAAAATTGATAAATAGTGAAAAATATTGTTTGAATACAAAAATCAATATTATCATTGAATAATGTTTTTAAGGATAAATGAGATCAGAAATGCAATAGGAAATATAATAAAGAGAAAAAACTAAAAGAAAATTAAAGAAACCATCATGGATATTTGGAGAAGATATTGGAGTAGGTATTAAGAAATTTCCATTCAGAATTAGATGGACAGGATGTGAATGTGTAGATCATTCTTTTTTTATAATCTCTAATTATTTAGAAAATCATAGTAAACATCTATTATTTTTGAGGAAATTATCAGTGATTATAAGATACTTAACTAAGGCATATAAAACTGATGAGGATACATTATCAAGAGCTTGGTCAATATTTTGCTGTTATTTAAATGAAAAAGAAAAAACAATTATTTAAAATAGTATGTCTATATTAGAAGGAATTAAAAGACTTAAACTAAAAGATTAGAATGCTGAAAAATGTCGTATCTACTTCATTTAGTATGTTGAGTAATATGATAATGAATTACTTGTAAAATTATAATAAGAATGGTAAAACTATTTGGAAGGATAATCTAAAGTATTATCTTTATGGTCAAATAATCAAATATTTTCTACTATTGAATTTTAAGAACTTGATATACATGATAAATATTATGCATTAACAAGTATGGCTAAAAATATTTATGCTCTCTAACACTATTTTCCAGTTGCTACCAAAATTTATAATACAGGTATTGAGTATATATTTATATTTTAGTTTATTAAAAATAATTGACTAAAGGAAAGGATTTTCTTAATTAAATGCAATCTATATATATAGCTTCAGGAATGTATTCACTTCCATTTGATTAATTATATACTATAAATAAGTTAGAAGATGAAGTAATAAAAGTGAAAAATAAAGAAATTAAGTTCAAATATGCTTATGGTAAATTTTCATAGAAGAGTTGAGTAGTTAAATTGGATAATATTATAAGAATAAATGTTATTTTTATATATAATTTTCCATAATGGAATAGATTTTTGTTCATTTTATATTGAATATTTTCAAAGTAGATATTTTAATAGAGAAATAAACTGTCCTTAAGTCAATAGATAAGTTTAATTACAAAATCTGATTTACATATTTAAATTCATAATTTAAGTTACATGATTAAGTATTCTCTACTCTACAATTAGGCTAACCCCATTAAATACAATATTCTATAAATTTAACTTATTCCCTAAATCAATATTAGAAAATATTTTATTTTTATAGAGTATATTTTTTATTCAATTAAATCTATTGTCTTAAAAAAATATTCAGATTTTAATTAATATAAGTCCTTATATCATTTAAGATAAATATTAACAAATCTTCTTAAAAATAATTAAATATAACTTAGTTTAACAGATCCTTTGTATAAGAAGTTTCACAAAAAGAAGGCCAAAAAAAAATGAATTTTAGAAGATATTATTTTCAAGCTAACCTAATTTAATGATATTGATTTTAATTATTTATGTTAAATTAAAAATATATGATGATTTTCAAGAAACTATTTATTGGGTTTAATTTAATGCCTCTTTAATTATATCTTGTATTTTATCCATTCTTTAATAAAATAAACTGGAATCTTCTTTTAATTACATTCCCTCTAAATATCCAATTCTCATTTAATCTCTTAATAGTATTTCAAAAAACTCTTCAACATCTGTTTTTTATTTTTCTATAAACATATGACTTGCTAAAATCATATCCATTCCTCCTATTGCTAATTCTAAACCAATTCTTTCTTGTTCTTGATAAAATAACCATTGTTCTAAATCAAATTTTCCATAATTCTTATTTTCTGAAATTTCTGAAGAATTAGCCCTTTAAGCATCAAAATCAATATCAATGTTAATGAACTCTTCTTTACTAATAAATTATAATAATCAATACCAGAAAGCAAGATCAAAATCTACTGGAGCAAGTACATTAGATCCATTCTATATTATAACAAAATTATCTAAATGTGCATTACTATGATAATAAAATTTACTATGATCCCTAAAATATCCCCAACTGATATCATTGTCAATAAATATTCTTTTTATTTTACCTACTTCATATCCAATTCTTTAATAAAGTATACTTATATTTTATAACATTGAATTTCCTATTAAATTTTCAATAATGCTTATATTATCTTTTTCTTTTTCCCAATCAAATACTCTATTATTTTGACAATCATCCTCTTATAATATTGTACCTTCTGGTCTCTCTCTATACTGTGTATTATTAAGATCCCATGGATTTCCATTTTATGACTTTCTATTTTCTACAATCCTTGATTAAACTGTAAACAACCTTCTAATATCATCTAAACACCAATCAGAAATGCTGGAATTTACAATCAATCTAAGACCTTAAAGTAAATGAGTTCCAAGTCTGAAATCACCAATTGTCTCATAAATACCACAATATTTTGGAACTAAGGGTATTTGATTTTGTAAGTTCTTCTCTAAATTTTAATTGATTGATTCAATATCTCCATATTACCAATAACCAATACTAATATTACCAGTCTCTATATTGTATTTTTTTAATATTTATTCAATCTTTCTATTCATAAAGAGTTCTCTTTTTAAAGTATGATCAAAACACATCCTCTTATTTTAAATGCATTCTCAATATCCCCTTCAAATTTTCTCAATGTAATACAATCATTCCCATTACCACAACCCTTTAACCTATATCCTTTTCCATTTTATTAAATAATAGCACTTATCATACCTGATTATTATCCAACAATAGATGGATAGTCAGCTTTTGGTACTGCTTTGATATAACCTTTTCCATCAAAAAGTGTTTTATTATTTATTTTTGTATCCAATTCTTTCAGTGCATATGAAGGTGGGCAAACAATGAATAATTTTTACTGGGGATGCATAAAACTTTGAGCTAATATATAAGATAATCCTTCTCTTAATGTTGTATGGTTTTTTTCAATTGTAATTTAATCTTAAAAAGAAATGTCTTTTCTATAGGCACTTCTACTAAACAAATTTTTCCAACTTCTTATTCCATTTATAATTAATATTATTATACATTTAAACAAATTTATATATCGATCTTTGATCAGAAATAATTAAAATTCCTAATAGTATAATAATGATTATTATATTATACAAATTCTAATTAATCATTTAGATTATATAAATAAATTGAATACATAAGATATTTTATCCAATATATTTAGGTTTAAAAGAAAACATGAAAATAAGGAATTATAATATGATTAAATTATCAAATATAAGTTTAATTCTTAAAAATTATAGATAAATTAATTATTAATTATTATTACTTGATTTTTTGAATGGGAAATGGGTAAAGCAATTAAAATAATCATGGACATATGAATGAATAACCAGAATAGCAATAAATAATTAATTCTAGTGTTGCATTGAGATCTTAAGTAGTTAAAAAAAGGAACATTTCATAAGATGATGACGATGATGATGAAGATGATGAGGAAGAGGAATTAGATTCTAATGATGATAGTGAGAATGAAGAATAATAGTCTGAAGTAAGTGCCTATTTAGAGATTAGTCTAATGAATATGAAGAATATATATAAGGTGATAAATTAGTTGATAATAAATCGATGTATTCTGGATTTCTTGTAAATAGAATTTAATTACTTGCAATAAAAAAGATAGTTTTGAATAAAAAAGAGAACTTTAAAATAATTAAGTACAATTTACAATAGCTTACCAATTTGAGACATTAAAACTTAGAAACCATTATTAGTTGGAATTTTGAAAATAGCAATAATAAGAAAAATTATTACCTCAATATTTTCTCTAATTTTTAATCGAATGGTTCATTGTAATCTATACTTTTAAAATACTGTAAATTTAGTAAAGAACTTATTTTAACAATATTTCAATCAATATTAAAAGCACTTGAGTATTTACATTCATAAAATAAATTGCATAAGTACATATTTAACTCTTAATTTTTAAAGAAATTTAAAAACATAAAATATTTTAGTTGATCATGAAGGAACAATTTTAATATCTGATATATTGATTTAAAGTTAATATTCACTATCAAATTATAGTGCCCCAGAAACTTTTGTATATGCTGATTATTCTGAAGCATCTGATATTTGGAGTGCAGGATGTATTTTTTATGAACTTCTTACCCAAAAGTAGCCATGGCAAATTAATGATAAAGTGCTTTCAATTCAAGAAATTAAAAAAAAGTTCTCTCTCAATTGTAATTTTAGAATTACTATTATTTTTAGAAACCTTCTTAAAAGAGAATTTAGATATCTAAAAAAATGCTATGAATATCTTATAATAGATTTTTCAGTTCTAACCTGAAAATAGACCATCAGCATCTTAATTACTTAAACATTAAATATTTCTAGAAAATTCAACTAGCAAATTCAAATAAATGGCTAAGTAAATTTCTTAAAAGGATGTGTAAAATACACCACAAAAAAAATTTATGTCTCTAATCTAAGATTGTAAAATCAATAACAATTCAAATAATATTCAACTTTAACCTGTGTAATATATAAAACTTAAGAAAAAGGAAGATGATGAAATTTCATTTGACATTAAAGAATGTGTTTTTTACATTTAATCCAATATATTAAAAGAATTCACAATTACACAAAATAGCAATTCTTATTTGTTAACTAAAGTATAAATATTATTAATACTTTTTAGAATAACTTTGATAGTTTAACAATTAAATAACACAAATTTAATTGTAATCTTATTCAACAAAAATTATGCCATAATAAATAATAATATAGAATCCAAGATGCATCAAATTTATCATAAATTGTATCACAAATGAAAACTGCTATTAATTTATAAGGTAGCATTCTTTAAAGTTAAAATTCAACATCCGAAAAGAATTTTGATTAAAAAAGTTTTTAAGCTAATCATCTAATTCTTTAAACTCAATCCTTTAATTAATTAAACCAAGAAATAAAATAATTTTAATAAATTTAAGATAATCAAAATGATATCAAATAAAAAAATGAATAAATTACAAAATAATAAGGTCTTATTAAATCTTAAACTCAATCAACAATAAATTAAAATATTAATAGTTAAGATACAGAGTAGATATTATTTGATGGAGATTTTGTCTTTATTTTATGAAATATAAATCATATTTTGTTGTTATTATTATTATTTTAATTATAATTATTATATTACAAGATTTAATTTTTACAAATTTTATATAATTCAATAAATAGATATGAAGTATCCATTTATTCTCTATTCTTAAATTATTTTCAAAGATTGGCAATCCATAATATACTTGGTTTATTAAAAATAATAATCATTTATGAATAATAATCTGGGTATTTTGAATAACAGATTTCACAAGAAAGCTATATAAAGTCGAAAGAGACAAACTTCAGCAGATACCAATACTATCCATTAAATGTAAGGAGGAAAGAAAAAAAATGAATACTATGAAAGATGACTAACTAATTAAAAGAATCCATTATTAAGATCAGATTCTGAATCGAATCTTGATTATCTAACACCCTTAAGTCCAAAAGCTTAAATTCCAATTAAACTAGAGCCTAAATTAATAAGAGATGTTATACAGAAATTCTATTCAGATGAAAATGGTCTTTGATTTTCTTATATTTATGATTAATTTTCTATAATCCTTAGTCACTTATAATCATTTTTGATTAATTTCTTCTTATTTCTTATTTGAAAGAGTGATTCAAAACTATTTTTTTTATGTATGAACATTATTGGAAGAATGTTTTTCTTATTTTATTATATAAATCAATAAAGAAAGTATATCTGTGGCTTAATTGTAAAATTACAAATAGAAATCATAAGATAATTTTATATTTGACTATATTGTTATAAGCACATTTATATATATTGATTAATTTTGTATTTATTTATATTATTACAATTTTGATTTGAAATGTTTGTTAAAAGAAACAGTTAAATTCTTAATTTGAGTGAAAAGGTTTATATAAAGTTTAAGAAATATAAAAATAAATATGTTTTGACAATATTCTTGATATATGTATGATATATAATAAGAGATAAATAATTTAGATTTTGACTGAAAACCAAAAATATATAATAAATATGTTTGGAACTTCTATTAGTTATAAAATAACAAGATAATTTTAACTCTATGTAAGTTTTTTATATTGAATGATAATTAAAACATAAATATTCCATTTTCTTTTCTTTGTTTAAATTTACCCCATTTATAATAATTAATTAACAGTAAATGTTACCTAATATAAAAAGAAATAAAGAGAATAGGTCTTCACATAGATTAAAGACAGAGGGAGTATGCAGATATCCAAGAAGCAATTCATTTTTGGGATAAATATCTAGAGAGCCTATTAAATAACGAATATGCAAGAGAGATCCATTAAAAGAATTACAATCATTTGATAATGAAATAAAATTATTGGAACAATATGAGAAAAAGTTAAATGCAGCATTTATAGAGAGATTAAGAGTATAATTGTATCGACTACAAATGTGAGTACTTTTATATATACTAATATTTAAAATATTTAAATTAATGAAAAGTTCATAAAACTTTCGTATCAAATCAATAAAATCTAACTAATAAAATTCGAATCAATACAGATCTTTATAAATGAGTTTGACTTGTAAATCATTGACAAATAGAGTGATTAAGGAGTTGGGCTAATTTTAAAAAAGTGTTATCTAAATTTAACCAAGACAGGTCTTACAAAAATAGAGTAGTATTAATTGTAGATAGTCACTTGTTTCTGTGACTGAAAGTTAGGTAAGTGTTGATGAAGAGTTTGAAATCTGGGATAACAACTAAGATCTCAGATTGAAGAAACTTGTGATTGAAGAAAGAAAGCCTTCTGTAGGATAATTTCTGTAATTATACAAAGCTAGATATGGGTATAATTAAATAATACATAAGAGGATTCCCAGGATTTAGATAGCCAATATAGAATGAAGAAGTCATTAAGGCTGCTATAAATCATGCATCATCAAGTAAATAATTATTCAAGAAATATTTTCCTAAAAAATAAATAGTTTTTGAAGATGACAATGATTATTCTTAGCCATATAATATTGAAGATGATCAACATTTTAAAAATTTCAATCGTTTTTTTAGAAATAAAAAGCTTTAATCTACACTAAAGATTCCATTACAGAATTAAATCAATAAAAGTAGATGATGAAGATTTCATGTTGAAGATGTTTTAATAAATTCAACAATGATTAATTATCTTGATATTCTTTTAACTAAATCTATAATTTAAAAATGATATTTAAAGAAAAAGCTAATTATTTTTATTATTTTACTAAATAATTTCATTAATATATCATTTAAGCAAATGGTCAACTGCATTTCTTTCATCTACTAATTCCTTAATAGTCTTATCTAATAAGCCTTGATAGAATGGTGAAATAGGTAATCCTTAGACAATAGAATATTTGCCATTCTTAACTGTGACTGGGAAGNTCAATAAATAGATATGAAGTATCCATTTATTCTCTATTCTTAAATTATTTTCAAAGATTGGCAATCCATAATATACTTGGTTTATTAAAAATAATAATCATTTATGAATAATAATCTTGGTATTTTGAATAACAGATTTCACAAGAAAGCTATATAAAGTCGAAAGAGACAAACTTCAGCAGATACCAATACTATCCATTAAATGTAAGGAGGAAAGAAAAAAAATGAATACTATGAAAGATGGCTAACTAATTAAAAGAATCCATAATTAAGATCAGATTCTGAATCGAATCTTGATAATCTAACACCCTTAACTCCAAAAGCTTAAATTCCAATTAAACTAGAGCCTAAATTAATAAGAGATGTTATACAGAAATTCTATTCAGATGAAAATGGTCTTTGATTTTCTTATATTTATGATTAATTTTCTATAATCCTTAGTCACTTATAATCATTTTTGATTAATTTCTTCTTATTTCTTATTTGAAAGAGTGATTCAAAAATATTTTTTTTATGTATGAACATTATTGGAAGAATGTTTTTCTTATTTGATTATATAAATCAATAAAGAAAGTATATCTGTGGCTTAATTGTAAAATTACATATAGAAATCATAGGATAATTTCAATTTGACTATATTGTTATAAGCACATTTATATTATTACAATTTTGAGTTGAAATGTTTGATAAAAGAAATAGTTAAATTCTTAATTTGAGTGAAAAGGTTTATATAAAGTTTAAGAAATATAAAAATAAATATGTTTTGACAATATTCTTGATATATGTATGATATATAATAAGAGATAAATAATTTAGATTTTGACTGAAAACCAAAAATATATAATAAATATGTTTGGAACTTCTATTAGTTATAAAATAACAAGATAATTTTAACTCTATGTAAGTTTTTTATATTGAATGATAATTAAAACATAAATATTCCATTTTCTTTTCTTTGTTTAAATTTACCCCATTTATAATAATTAATTAACAGTAAATGTTACCTAATATAAAAAGAAATAAAGAGAATAGGTCTTCACATAGATTAAAGACAGAGGGAGTATGCAGATATCCAAGAAGCAATTCATTTTTGGGATAAATATCTAGAGAGCCTATTAAATAACGAATATGCAAGAGAGATCCATTAAAAGAATTACAATCATTTGATAATGAAATAAAATTATTGGAACAATATGAGAAAAAGTTAAATGCAGCATTTATAGAGAGATTAAGAGTATAATTGTATCGACTACAAATGTGAGTACTTTTATATATACTAATATTTAAAATATTTAAATTAATGAAAAGTTCATAAAACTTTCGTATCAAATCAATAAAATCTAACTAATAAAATTCGAATCAATACAGATCTTTATAAATGAGTTTGACTTGTAAATCATTGACAAATAGAGTGATTAAGGAGTTGGGCTAATTTTAAAAAAGTGTTATCTAAATTTAACCAAGACAGGTCTTACAAAAATAGAGTAGTATTAATTGTAGATAGTCACTTGTTTCTGTGACTGAAAGTTAGGTAAGTGTTGATGAAGAGTTTGAAATCTGGGATAACAACTAAGATCTCAGATTGAAGAAACTTGTGATTGAAGAAAGAAAGCCTTCTGTAGGATAATTTCTGTAATTATACAAAGCTAGATATGGGTATAATTAAATAATACATAAGAGGATTCCCAGGATTTAGATAGCCAATATAGAATGAAGAAGTCATTAAGGCTGCTATAAATCATGCATCATCAAGTAAATAATTATTCAAGAAATATTTTCCTAAAAAATAAATAGTTTTTGAAGATGACAATGATTATTCTTAGCCATATAATATTGAAGATGATCAACATTTTAAAAATTTCAATCGTTTTTTTAGAAATAAAAAGCTTTAATCTACACTAAAGATTCCATTACAGAATTAAATCAATAAAAGTAGATGATGAAGATTTCATGTTGAAGATGTTTTAATAAATTCAACAATGATTAATTATCTTGATATTCTTTTAACTAAATCTATAATTTAAAAATGATATTTAAAGAAAAAGCTAATTATTTTTATTATTTTACTAAATAATTTCATTAATATATCATTTAAGCAAATGGTCAACTGCATTTCTTTCATCTACTAATTCCTTAATAGTCTTATCTAATAAGCCTTGATAGAATGGTGAAATAGGTAATCCTTAGACAATAGAATATTTGCCATTCTTAACTGTGACTGGGAAGGAGAAGATCAATCCTTTTGGTACTCCATAACTACCATCAGATGGAATAGCCATTGAAGTATAATCACCTAAAGATTATTAATGAATTTTAATACCTTCAGGAGTTCCATTAACCCATGTAGTGATATGATTCATAGCAGCATTACCAGCTGAAGCAGCACTAGAGAGTTTTCTGGCTTTAATGATTTCAGCTCCTCTTTATTAAACAGATGGGATGAATGTTTATGTTACCCATTATTAATCAACTGTGGCTTTGTGATCTATGATGAAATTTATAATATACTTTTTGCTGTCATTTAATCAATATATGGAACCATTGTTGGAGAATGATTACCAAATATTGCTATTTTTCTGATATCAGATGAATGAACACCTAATTTATCAGCTAATTAATATTATGCTCTATTGTGATCTAATCTTGTCATAGCAGTGAAATTCTCTTTTGGAATATCTTTTATTTAATTGGCTAAGATCAAACAATTAGTATTGCATGGATTACCAACTACTACAACTTTGATATCTCTGCTTGCATGGTCCTATTATAGATGATTAATTTATACATTAATATATTTTCCTGTTTCAGTGAAGATTTTACCATTATCTTTTAACAAATCTCCTCTTTCCATACCTGGTCCTCTTGGTTTAGCACCTACCAAAAGAGCATAATTGACATCTTTGAATCCTACAGTTTAATTGTCTGTTGCTACAATTCCTTAAACCAATGGGAAAGCACAATCTTAAATTTCCATTGCGACACCATTTAATGCTGTCATAGCAAATGGTAAATCGATCAAATGAAGAATTATTGGTTAATTTGGTCCAAGCATTTCACCACTAGCAACTCTGAAAATTAGAGAATATCCAATTTAACCAGCAGCACCTGTGATGGCGACTCTTACAGGTGGCTTTAAGGATTGACCAAAATGAGCAATTGAAGCTCTTGTAAATTAATTGGTAAGGGCTTTTTGGAGATACTTTTGCATTTTAGATATTTAATTTATTTCTGGATTTGCTACATCACTACATTTATTTTCTATACATAATACGTAATATTTTTATAACTATGGATTTCAATACAAAAGTAGATGAATAACTCATCCATGAATGTAAGTGGCTACATTACAAATTTCTACATTTTCAAGTAAATGGACACAAAAAAGTATGGGAATTTGTTGAAAGACCTTCAGGTCATAGAGGAGGAGTTGAAATTATACCTATTATCAAATAGAGTTATATTAATAAAATCTGCAGCTTCTTCTGACCATCCTTCAGGCACTTAATTCATTTAATTAAGACTTATTGAGCCATTATTTAGTCTCTAATTTTTCTTTTAGTTTTTCTCACATAAGGTCTCTAAATAATAAGGAATTATATACTTTTCCCATCATACATTCAAAAGCAATAATACCAACTGCAAAATAATCAGAAGCTACTCCATGAGCCTATCTATGCATAACTTCTGGAGCCATATATCCAGGAGTTCCACTATTATCATTTTCATTATCAGGCTTCCAAATTCTGGCTATACCTAAATCTGTTAATCTTAAATAGCCTAGTATAATTTAGTATTATTTAAAACCATTTTTATCAAACACTAAGTTTTCTGGCTTAATATCTATGTGTAGTACTGTGTTTATATACAAATAATCTAGTGCTAGTAATAAGCATGCAATAAAAAATTCTTTTAAAATTTATATTAATATATACTTGTTTATTTTTCATTAAACTTTCTTTGTTTGCATAGATGATACCTCAAATCGCCACCTTACATTAAATCGATTGCTAAATATAAATTTCCTTTATCTTAAAAAGACTAAAAACCTATTTAGTTTATTTATCTTACGGATGTCTTAAATTACTTAATAAATATCTTTCATTCATAACTGAACTAACACTTTTCTTATTAATTATCCTAATATTCTATTATTAATTCTTTACTTGCATTTATTCATCTCTTTAATCGCAAACTATTATTTTGATTTTTTATTTTCAGCCTTCCAAACTCTTCCAAAACCCCCTCTACATATGACAAAAAGAAGAACAAAATCAGCTTTACAAGGCACTTGATGAAATCATATAAATTAATTACATAAAGCGTCATCAAAATTTACATCTTTGCTGTTATTACAATTTCCCCTATTGTATATCAAATTTATTATTAATATAATTTTATGAAAATTTTGTTTCCATCCTTTCTCTATTTTTCAATAATAAACTATTGAATAAACCTAAATTTTAATTAATAATACATTTTCACTCAATAAATTATTTCATTCTATTTTTCGTATTGATTACTATTTTTTTATTTAAATTAAATTACTGAAACTAGTTTTAAATTTCTGCATTCACATATTTTAATAATGGCATAAAATTTCTATAAATTAGATTAATTGGATAATTAGAAAATCAAATTATCTTAAAATATACGTTCCTTAAAATATTATCTAAAAGTTCTTTTTAAATTTAAATATATTAATGTTTTGTAATATACTAACTTTATTTTCTTAATTAATAATAGTTATTATAAAAATTTGACACACTTTTTATTTTAATGCAATCCACAAAAAATTACAAATCATATAAGAAAATAATTAGAATAAAGGATAAATTACATGATGATAAGAAAAATATGCCTTAATGAAATAATTAAAGATTATTTAATTTAAACTCAATCTTTTAAAACAATCATCTCTCTCAATAGTCAATTTCCAATCAAATAAACAGGTATTCTTAGAGTTCTTCTATTTTCTTAACATAGATTTAGACCTTGATTGGTAAAATCAGAACAGATCTTTCAATCAGGGATTTCTTATTTTCATCCTTTCATTATAATATACCCAACTTCAATTTATGCTAGATCCTCTAATTAAGCAGAAATATAATCTGTAGTTTTTCCATTAAATCAATAGTTCAACCCATTCTTTATTTTTTATAACCAAAACTAAAATATCTAATTTAGTAAGATTAATTGATGAATGTCTTTTAATTTAGATTGAATATTTAAAATAGCAATATCGAGCCCACTGCATCTAAGAAGTCTTCCAGTTGTTGTCAAATTCATGACCCATTATTCCAACAGTATACTCAATCCTTTACAAACTCCATATATATTAGTACTGGATTAAGTAACATATGGATATGTTACAAAATGAATAGTCAAATTAATAGCATTAGCCTCTTTGGCTAAAATTCTTAGTCCATCCTTTCTGGCGTAAGAAATTAATAACGTTGTATCTATAATCATATTTCTCTATTAAAAATAAATCTTTGTAATTTTTAAGAGTATTAATTTCATTTTGAGTATCTAGTTTAATTTCCCTAAAAGCACACCTTATTTCCTGTATTTGTTCCTCCATTTAATCTATCAAAAAATTGTATTTTCAGCCAATAAATCAAAAAAAATTCCTTTACCAACATTTCCTCATAACGTTCCAATTATTGCTTTGAGTCTACTCTTTAATCTGTGAATAAACTTATATATTTAAATATTATTTTATAATTAAATCAATCAATGTAATGCATCTCTTATACTGTTAATTAAAAAGCTTTTACAGAACCTTTATCATCATATGTATTTTGTTTAATTTATTAAAAATAACATTACTATTTCTTTTGCTCTTTTAAATATGCCTTCAAACTAAGAATCAATATTCAAATTCATAAAAGGGCTTTAGAGGAAGAATTATACAATTGATAAAAAGAGTCAATTTTTATCAAAACAATAATTCACAGATTAAAGTTTTCAAGATAAACTTTATTGCAGTCAGCAATAGTTATAACCTAAATTATTATTGTAATTTTGGACTACTAAACTTGTTGTTATAAAATAATTCGTTTATGTTGTTCAAAGGATAATTAATAGGCAAAATATTTAGTCATATTACTGGAATCTTGTCTGGCTATTTCTCTTTTGACGCCATTTATGCATTTTATGAATGCCAAAAAAAACATTCTTTTGATTAAATCTATAAAGAAATTAATATCTAATTTGATAGTATTTCTTACTTTATAACAACCAGTTAACATGAAGTGATGAAGATGGGTCTATTAATGCCGTTCTAATTTTATCCTAAAAGCCAATTTTAATGTTTAGAGACTTTTTCTTCATATAAAGTAAATAAATAAATAAATGTTATTTATGTACGTGAATACCAAAAAAAGTTATTATGTTTATAAACGTTAAAATTTTCACATGTTTTATTTAGAAAAAATTGTACACACCAACAAC
>CAJJDM010000185.1:61060-78871 GCA_905182975.1 Paramecium primaurelia
AAATTCTTCGTCCATCCTTTCTGGCGTTAGAAATTAATGACGTTGTATCTATAATCAGATTTCTCTATTAAAAATAAATCTTTGTAATTTTTAAGAGAATTAATTTCATTTTGAAATCTAGTTTAATTGCCCTAAAAGCACACCTTATATCCTGTATTTGTTCCTCCATTTAATCTATCACAAAATTGTATTTTCAGCCAATAAATCAAAAAAATTTCCTTTACCAACATTTCCTCATAACGTTCCAATTATTGCTTTGAGTCTACTCTTTAATCTGTGAATAAACTTAGATATTTAAATATTATTTTATAATTAAATCAATCAATGTAATGCATCTCTTATACTGCTAATTAAAAAGCTTTTACAGATACTTTATCATCATATGTATTTTGCTTTAATTTATTAAAAATAACATTACTATTTCTTTTGCTCTTTTAAATATGCCTTCAAACTAAGAATCAATATTCAAATTCATAAAAGGGCTTTAGAGGAAGAATTATACAATTGATAAAAAGAGTCAATTTTTATCAAAACAATAATTCACAGATTAAAGTTTTCAAGATAAACTTTATTGCAGTCAGCAATAGTTATAACCTAAATTATTATTGTAATTTTGGACTACTAAACTTGTTGTTATAAAATAATTCGTTTATGTTGTTCAAAGGATAATTAATAGGCAAAATATTTAGTCATATTACTGGAATCTTGTCTGGCTATTTCTCTTTTGACGCCATTTATGCATTTTATGAATGCCAAAAAAAACATTCTTTTGATTAAATCTATAAAGAAATTAATATCTAATTTGATAGTATTTCTTACTTTATAACAACCAGTTAACATGAAGTGATGAAGATGGGTCTATTAATGCCGTTCTAATTTTATCCTAAAAGCCAATTTTAATGTTTAGAGACTTTTTCTTCATATAAAGTAAATAAATAAATAAATGTTATTTATGTACGTGAATACCAAAAAAAGTTATTATGTTTATAAACGTTAAAATTTTCACATGTTTTATTTAGAAAAAATTGTACACACCAACAACTATTTATAATAAAGATAAAATATAAAATAAATACAAAAAAATTTTTAGATTGAATAATTATAATTTGTACATATATATATATAATTATTCAAATATGATATTTTTTTCCACATCAATCTTTGCGATTCATGATATTATCATACTCATTTTGATGCTTCTATTTCCAATGACTTACTAAATGTTGTTATCTTTTATACCTGCAATTACATAATTTGCACCTAATATATTCTTCTTCTTAATGTCCAAATACAGAAACTTTTATTTATTTACTTTTTTCAACATGATATTCAAATTTTTTTTTCTCTTCTGGAGTAAGGGCATTTAAAAGATACTTTAATTTTTTACTTTTTTTGCTTTACTTATTAACAAGCTCATTATTATCAAAATCCTCATTATCTTCATCATCATTTAAACTGGAGTTTTAATTAATTCTTTTTTTAGTTGTTTTTGTTATCTAAATTTAATCTCCATTATTAAATTTAGATAACAAAATTTGCAAAACTTTTTCAACTTTTTGTTACCATTTACACAATTATTCAATTCTTTATTTTTATTCTAATAACTCATCAATTTATGAAAAATTATCAACGGAAGATAATTTTTTCAACCTTTTATTTTATGAATAATCTTATTTCTGTTAAAAGGAATCTTCTTAAGATACTAAAGAATTATCAATAGAATTTTTCTTATTTTTTTATAGCGATTGTTATTCTTCATGTTATGAAGATAATTCTTAAATAGATATTTCTTAAACATCAGATATTTAATTTTAAGAACTATCTTTCTCTTTTGATTTTTATTCTTATTACTTTTTTTACTCTAAAGTTTTATTTTATTATTATTTATTCTCAATTTCAGCTTATTATAATGATTTCTCTAAACCAACTTAAATGTTATTTTAAGTTTTTTCCAATTATTATTATTATTATTAATTATCAAAATTTTTACCTTAATTTTTCATATTTAATATATCATTATTTTCACCAGAGTATTAATTGTTCTTCAAATCAATTTAAACTGGATTTTAATTTTATTTCGATTATTATTATTATTTTTATTCCTATTCAAATTTCTTACCTTATTTTTATCTATTTAATTCATCATTATTATCACCAGACTATTAATTTTATTCTAAATCAATATAAACTCTATTTTAAGTTTATTCCAATTATTATTATGCTGATTGATTATCTGACTTTTTATTTTATTCTATTATACGTAATTCTTTTTCTTATGGTTCTAACTCCAATAAAGGATCTGTTATATTTTATACCAATTAATCATAATGAAAATTTTGATTTTCTTTATTTTCTTCTAAGTTTTGGGGTTAATTTTATTCATCGATTGATTAAGGCTCTAGTAAAGGGTACGTATTAATTATCTAAGGTATCGATAAGATGAGTTTCTATAAAATTTCTTGTAATTATATTTGATTCATTTAATTATAAACTCACGTTAATAAATTTGATTGATTTATTAGTTAAATTATCCCTATAATATTTTTCCTATATGAAAGAAATTTTGGCATGTTGAATTTTGATTCACAACAGTTAAATTTATTATTAATTTTATTTATTATGTAATGTTAATTATATATCAAAATTATAAACTAACTTTTAGAATTTGTTTGTTCCTTCACTTGACATTCTATTTATTGAGCTATCTTTATACAACTATTAATATCTTCCATACAAACTAATGAAATTACTAATGTTTTTCTTAATATCAATATAGTATCTAAGGCAGGAAGTTCTCTCTAATTCTAAAAATTCATGAATTCTCTTTTCACTAATTCTGTTTTTCCTTTTATTTCTTATGAAAATTAAATCATATTCTCATAAGAAACATATTGATACATTTTTTATAACCATAATTATTTCCAACAAAGAAGTAAATCTACAATTAATTTAACAATTTAATCTTCAAAATTATAAAATAAATTAAAATCTTATAAAGTACGAAATTCTAAAGATCCTATCTATATACCAACTCTATTATTATTTTCTATTTCAATTTTATTTAAATGTTATATTTAATTTATTAAATTTAAAAAGAACTTTGGCATACTATCTGGTTTCATTTGATAAAATGTAAAAACAACATCTTAAATAGTTTTATATGATAAAACAGAATTTTCTCTCTATCTTTATAAGAAAGTTACAAATTTAATTGTAATTTGTTCAAAGTATTAAAATTAATCTTAATTTTGCATAATTTATTTTATCATTTTTTAAAATTAATGTTATACTCAAATATATATTTACTATGTATTAAGTTAGGTTTACTCAGAAATAAATTTATTTAACTTTTATTTACAAGGACATGTTAAATCATTACAATTTTAACAATGAATCCCTAAATATTTTAATAATAAGTATTCTCCAAATGACATAATTAACAAATATATTCTAATGGATGCTCACTAATTTTATTTGATTTAGACATTAAAAATAATTAACATTCTTTATCAATATAAATGTCATAAAGTACTTAATTGATACCAAATATTAACTATAATATTTATCTATATAAATTACAGTAACACATATATAGAAACTTAAAAAGATATGACCATCATTTAAATCAGAAAATATCCAAATTGCAACTAAAATTTCAAAAACCATGAACACCATAAACATTTGCTAAAGAAAATTGTTTCTTTTTAAAAACAAAAAGGAATATTCAAATATATGTCTAAAGCTATTATAATTATTATTAGATTGAAAATTGAATGAGTAAGATAGTTGTAATGACTAAACATTTCTTTCCAAAATGATGACATTTATAATGCCATATGAAATATGATAGTTAACAAATTAAAGTAACTAAATTTTCTCGTTATATCTCCTTAGACAAATTCATAATTTCTAAAACAGTATAAAGATAAAAAACTTGAAAGGATAACTAGTACTTAGTATATGATGCTTATAACTAAAAAGTGAGGTGAAATTAATTAAAAACATTGTTTAGGGTCTAGATCACTATGTTAAGCCAAATATGCTAAACGACCACAAGTCAATACTCCAATCATACATTCATGAAATGGTGTTAAGAAGTACCATCAAAAGTTCTTAAAATAAAATCTTATAAATCTATTAACAAAACTATTTGTTGATAGTTGCTATAATACAATGATGATAATACTTTAAATGTAATTTACAAAATTATTATTGCATAAATGGAATATATTGCCCCAAAAATACAATAATACATAATTTTTTGTAATTGGATCATAATGAATGACTATCATGGTAAATGGGATTGAAGAATATTATCCTATTTTAGCCAAATAATCATTCTCAAAAAAAACTATGGATTTGCTTTCAAATTAACTAAAAACTTAACCAAGCAATTATATTAAATAGTAGACAATCACCCCCATATTACCATAATCCACTTATGATTTTCTCCTTTCAGTGTTAGACCCTATCGAAATAAAAAAGTAAATAAGCCCAGAGAAATATTTCATTAAACCTAAAATTTTTTATTTTTATTTATAATGATATCAATTATTTTGATACAACAATTTAATTACATCTCTAATTATAGATTATACTTATAGAAAATTATACATAATTAAGTAAAATATGATTTCTGAGGTTAAATTTGATTATATAATCCGGAATTAATTAATAAAATATTGATTAAAATTATCAAAAAGATTATTTTAATGACAACAATTTTAAATTTATTCGATAATATAATAAATCATAATTGAAATACTATTTTAATCTCATGATCACTATATGATATTGTCAAAAGGATTTATTTATACTTCTGAATAGAATTTTATTATTTCAGTATTTAATATAATATATAAAAATATCATTCATCATCATTAAACTGTATAAGCTCTGAATGCTCACCTTGAGAATCAATTAACTATTCAAAATATTAATCATCTTTGCTTTTAACATCATAACTAGCAGCAGTAATTGTATGAAATTGCTTTTATACTATTAACATTTCATTTATTAAAGCATATCTCTAAATTCTTTTATTCTATGGTTCATGTCTTTGAAATATCTATCAGCCATAGCTATAAAATCTTCAGTATTAATTGATCGATAAATATCAATACCTTTTAAGTTATTATCCTTCTTACAAAAAAGCTTAGATTTAATTAATTCTATTCAAAGTGGCAGGATCATTAACACTATTTTTTATTTGATATCTATGTAAATAAGAATTTAATTTATAAAAATTTAATAGAATTTTTTCAGCAACTTATCGAATTTCAATTTTTATACTAGCTTTATCTAATAATGTAATAGATCTTAATTCTGAAACAAATGGCTGTAAATCAGCATACAAAATAGCTGTAAAAAGTGATGTCAAAGCGACTCCATAAAATAAACCTAATGTCATAGAAAGTCTTCCAAGTTAAGTAGTTGGATATAGATCTCCATAACCTACTGTAAATATTGTAATCATGCAGACCCATAGGGAATTTTTTAAATTATAATGATCAATTTCTGTTGTTGTTCTTAATAATGATCTTTCTGAAATTTCTAATTAATACGAAAACTAGAAAATTCCCATGCAAAAAAGTCCACAAAGTTTAGAATATGGATTCTATCTAATAGCAACTTTAAATATGAAATGGGGACCGAATTCAACTCAGTATATACCACTAAATTAAAAAATGAAAAAATACCTTAATCTATTTACTCTATTTGAATAAAACGACTAGAACTTAAATGCTATGTTCAATATTAATAATGATCGAAAAAGCATTACGAAGGTTAATATCTCATTAACAAATAAAATCTTGGTTAATGAGAATATCGTTGTGAGAATGAAACTTTATATCCAATTGTATAAGGAGTAGGACAATGTAGTAATATAGTAGTTTCTATTAGCAAAAGAAAAATGAGATTTGTTTGAAAAATAGTAGAGGCTATTAGTACTGTAAGAGACCGTTTCCTAAATTCGAGTTCTGCTAAATATGCAATCAATGTCATTATAACTAAATAGTATAAATAAAATACTTGAAACAATAGTTAGGATTAGAATCAAATATAATAGAGTTTTAATTTCTTCTTGGTATATTTCCGTTAACTAATTTGCAAATGAAACCTCATACTATATTATTTATAAATAATTAACTTCAAGAACCATTAGAACAATACTTGCACAAATTGTCCACATTCTGCCTAATTCTAAAACTCTATATCTTTCAAAATAAAGTCTTGTAATCCTACTATCTTCAAAAGCATTCTTTTTTGAACTTCCAATAATTGTTGACTTTTTTCTTTAACTTATTTTTAATGGTAAAGATGTTTAAAACAAATATGATAGTCTTCCATGCTATTGAAATGCATCGTCTTCATTGGCTCTTGAAGCAGGATTACCTTACAATTCTATTGTTTCATAATTTGATGATTTCATAATATATTATTAACTATCAATTTTTTTGAATCAATCATGGAAACTCATTAAACATGAATCTCTTTGTGAATCATCTAAATTATTGAAAAATTCATCATCTTTGCTAAGTTTCTCCTCTTCTGTACTTATTTTTTTCTTACTAATCTATTGAGAAATAGATGAAAATTATATCTATTGTATTTAATTCTATTCTTTTTCCAATATAGAATTTTATAATAGTTTAGATAGGTGAGTCTGAATTAAAATTTATTATTCACTAAATTTATATATTTGTTATTTAATCTCTTTGAATTTACAATTAGCATCCCCAAATTTTCGTTTAATCATTTCTTAGAATTCTTCTCCATCAATATCTCTATGCATTCTATTGAATAAATAAATAATTTAATACCTTTTCAACATCCCTACATCTTATAGAAATCTTTCTAAATTAAATAATGTTTCCTCTAAATTATTATTGTTATTCATCACTTGAACTTTTTATAATTTCTTTCCTTTTCTTAACTCATTTAAATAAAAAAATATTCTTGAACTTGCTTTTTTTATATTCTTTGTTATTATAGCTTTGTCCAATAAAGCCCAAGATTGATACTCTCCAGATGTTGCTTATAACATATTGTATAAAATAGCTGTAAATAATGATGTTATGGTAACACCATAAAATAATCCCAATGTCATTGCTATTCTACCTAAATCAGTATAAGGAAAGAAATCTCCATAACCTACTGTTGCTACTGTTATCATAGTAACCCATAAACTTTTGGTTAAGCCATAATTATCTAAAGAATCAAAAGTTCTTAAGAGTGGTCTTTCTGATATCTCTAATTAATAAGTGTATTGTATAAACCCAACAATAAATAACCAAGTCAAAGTATAAAAAGGGAATTAACGTATACATAATTTCAACATCAGATGAGTTCCAAAACGAGTCTAATATAAACGACTATATAAATTTTTATCAATTTTATACCATACTCTTCCTATTCGATTTGAATAATAAGTCTAAAATTTAAAACCTAAATTAAGAAGCAAATAGAGCCTGAAAAACATGATATATGTTAAAATTTCATTTACCATATAAAATCTACTTTCTGTAGTTCCTCTTTATTCAAATTCAACATAATAACCTTTAGTAAAAGGATTTGATGTTGGAATTATAATTATAATTTCACTTAATAATCCCCATATTAAGTTAGTTTATATAAGTGATGCTTTATTGGAAATAATTTTAGAACATTTTCTATATTCAAGTTCTATTAGGTAAGCTATAATTGTAAGCAAAATAATTATTATTGACATATAGAATATTAGATACAAAAGGACATTCAATTCTTATTCCATTGTCTTCGTAAGGAATGTTGAAAAACTATATTCATACTAATTCAAAACATTTATACTTCTAAAATCGTTAGCACCATACATGCAATTATAAACCAGAATCGAGTTAATTCAACTATTCTATATTTCTCAAAGATCATTCTTGTTACTCTACTGTCTTCAAATGGTCCTTTATATAAATCATCATCATCAATGATAGTTGCAGCTCTTTTGTATTGTTTTCTAGTTTTTTATTTTTTTAATAATGGTGTTATTTTGACAGGTGATTAAATAGTCATATTTAGAAAGACCATTTCATTAACCATTGTTATTTTATTGTCTTGAGTTTTTTTTTATTTTTGAATGTCAAATGACATTTTAATTAAATAAGATATTAATCTATAAATGCAATGATCATAATACTTCAATATTAACTATCAATAGATTATNTAATATCTCTATGCATTCTATTGAGTCATTAAATAATTTAATACATTTTCAACATCCCTACATCTTATAGAAATCTTTATAAATTAAATAATGTTTCCTCTAAATTATTATTGTTATTCAACACTTGAACTTTTTATAATTTCTTTCCTTTTCTTAACTCATTTAAATAAAAAAATATTCTTGAACTTGCTTTTTTTATATTCTTTGTTATTATAGCTATATCCAATAAAGCCCAATATTGATACTCTCCAGATGTTGCTTAAAACATATTGTATAAAATAGCTGTATATAATGATGTTATGGTAACACCATAAAATAATCTCAATGTCATGGCTATTCTACCTAAATCAGCATAAGGAAAGAAATCTCCATAACCTACTGTTGCTACTGTTATCAGAGTAACCCAGAAACTTTTGGTTAAGCCATAATTATTTAAAGAATCAAAAGTTCTTAAGAGTGGTCCTTCTGATATCTCTAATTAATAAGTGTATTGTATAAACCCAACAATAAACAACCAAGTCAAAGTATAAAAAGGAAATTAACGTATACATAATTTCAACATCAGATGAGTTCCAAAACGAGTCTAATTTAAACGACTATATAAATTTTTATCAATTTTATACAATACTCTTCCTATTCGATTTGAATAATAAGTCTAGAATTTAAAACCTAAATTAAGAAGCAAATAGAGCCTGAAAAACGTGATATATGTTAAAATTTCATTTACCATATAAAATCTACATTCTGTAGTTCCTCTTTATTCAAATTCAACATTATCACCTTTAGTAAAAGGATTTGATGTTGTAATTATAATTATAATTTCACTTAATAATCCCCATATTAAGTTAGTTTATATAAGTGATGCTTTATTGGAAATAATTTTAGAACATTTTCTATATTCAAGTTCTATTAGGTAAGCTATAATTGTAAGCAAAATAATTATTATTGACATATAAAATATTAGATACAAAAGGACATTCAATTCCTATTCCATTGTCTTCGTAAGGAATGTTGAAAAACTATATTCATACTAATTCAAAACATTTATACTTCTAAAATCTTTAGCATCATAAATGCAATTATAAACCAGAATCGAGTTAATTCAACTATTCTATATTTCTCAAAGATCGTTATTGTTACTCTACTGTCTTCAAATGGTCCTTTATATAAATCATCATCATCAATGTTAGTTGCAGCTCTTTTGTATTGTTTTCTAGTTTTTTATTTTTTTAATAATGGTGTTATTTTGACAGGTGATTAAATAGTCATATTTAGAAAGACCATTTCATTAATCATTGTTATTTTATTGTCTTGAGTTTCTTTTTATTTTTGAATGTCAAATGACATTTTAATTAAATAAGATATTAATCTATAAATGCTATGATCATAATACTTCAATTTTAACTCTCAATAGATTATTCCTCTTTATTTATTACATTTCAATTAAAAATCTATTTTACTGATTTTGTAATACATAATTTAGAAAATAGATTAAATAATAATTATATAAAATGGTTGCAATGATTTGTAATTTAATTATATAATAGGATTAAATAGAATTACTTATTTAATTGTTTTAATTAATTTATTGTTATTAAGAAAATAAATAACAAAGAATTAACATTAATTTAATGTTTTACTCTATATTATTTTTTAAATTATTAATAATATTTATTAATTATGAAACTACATAAAAAAAATGTATTAATTCGTTCAAGTGTGCATTCTCCATCGAACTTTGAGTCGAAACCCTCAACCTAAATTCCTCGATAGAGATCTGTTAATTAATTTGAAGAAGCTGATCCTACTTCAAAAGGTATTAGGAAAATTATATTTATGAAATAGAAAAATCATAAAAATGAGGAATGTTGTTGACTTAGGAGATGCAACAGAATCTGTTAATAAACCCTCTTCTAAACGAATGAGGAGAAAGAGTAAGGATGAATAAGATTAATGACTTGAATAATTAGATTAATGGCATGAATAAGTAATTTCAAAGAAAAAACATTTGCTTTTGAATAAGTTAAATAAAATGACAATAAATTAATGGAGAATGAGTTTGCCAACGATGGACCTTAAATTAATTAAGCCATTATAAATTCTATTCTTAAACCACAAGAAAAATAATAATTAAAGAATTTATCATAAGATGAAGAATAGAACTAAAATGTTTAAGTGAAATTTTAATTATTAAGATCAAATAAGGAATCTAATAATCCTGTTTTAAAAACTTTAGATTAAGTTAGGATAGAAATGAATAAACATATTTTAAATTCATTGTTATTATAAAAGGTTACAAAGAAGTTGGATGATTTATAAATTAATAGAACAGCCAAATCAAATTGGAATCATTAAAAAATGGATTAAGAAACAGCTTAAGTTGTAAGAGATTAATCATAAGCTATCAAAAATTCAACACTAAATAATTTTAAGGGATTAACTGAATATTTTAGTAATCCTGCTTAATATATTGATTATGATATAGTCTTATCAAAGGCAAAATATTATAGTAATAGACCTCCTAAGTAATTCTAAGAGAATATAGTAATGACAGGATAATAATCATCATCTTCTGCAAAATAATTAATGGAATCATATTAATAGTTCTAAATTTAAATTAAAGAAAATAAATAAACCTTATATTAAATGAGATTAGATAATAATTAATTAGTTTAATAAACAACTAAAAAGGAAGAAGAAATAAGTGAAATAAGAAGAAAATATTATGGAAAAGAAGAAAAAGTGAGATTAGGTTATGTTCCTGATTAAGAAGGTAAAAAAAAGAACATGATGGAAATTATTGAAAAAATTATATAATAGAGAGATTAAGAAATTAGAAATATTTAAAAATTCATTAACTAAATAAAAGATGAAATGCATAGAAATATAGATAAATAGGAAGTAATTTAGAAAGAATTAGATGAATTAAGATAAAAAAAGAGAAGATGTAAGATGTTATTAAAAGATATATTTTTAAAATAACTTTAAGAGGCAAATGAATAATTGATGCCAGAAGGATTAATTCAAATAATTAAATAAATGAAAAAAATCAATGAAAATGCTAAAATTGAATAATTTCCAAGATATTTAGATGATTAATCAAGACAATATCTTCTTAAAGCTGCATAATTAGAAATAGAAATAGAAGATGCTAGATCTCAATCTTAAAAACTAAATCATAATCATACTAATTTAAAAAGTACTTAATCATAATAATGTTTATTTTCAACATAACCTGTAAGTGTATCTTAATTGAAAAACTAAGTGAAGACAATGCTTAAAAGAAGTAAGGTTTCTATCAAAAAACCAGTATTTGTTTAAGGAATAGATCCTTTGAATCCTTCATCTTTTGCTCATGTAATTAAATGGGAAAATTAGGAATTAGAATCTATTAATTTATAAGATAAAGAAGATACCCAAATTAAATTATAAAATATGCCTAGTGAAGGAAATTTAATTATTAAAGATTATAATTTAAAATTAGTTTAATTTTAGTAATAACTTGAATAACTTTAAAAGGAAGAATAGGAAAGAATATTAAAATTATATTAAAATAAAAGACATTTATCAGATGTTTAAGAGTTGAAATTAGTAATGTATTCATTATTTGGATAAGTAATAGGAGATTAAATATGGTATGAGTTTGTTATTGAATGGACTGAGCAAAAATCCTTAAATCCATAGTAAATTTTAAAAAAAGAAACAGAATCTAAATAAAATGAAAAAGGAATGAGTTAAAAACTAATAAATGAAAAAATTAAATAAAGGATGGCTAACACTTATCGTAAATTATAATAAAGTAATTAAGTTGAATATAATTTTAATATGCTAGATTGATTCTTATATTATTTTTCAAATAATTAATAAAAATGGTCTTATTTTTTATAAAGCAACTTTCTCATCAACTAAAACAACCTCTTTGTGTTAGCCATTATGAGTTATTTCAGCTTTAAAAATAAATATTATTGAAGAATACCTCTCAAATCATAGAAATATAATGGTTCTCCAATTTAATATCTATATTTTCCTGGAACAGGCATAGTCTTAAATTTCAAATTCATAACTGCACCAGTTTCAACATCAGCCATTTTGAAATATCCAGTTGTCATTGAAGTATCAGTGTTAAAGATTAACAAAAACTAAGGATATTATTTTTAATCTATACTTTATTTTTGAATTCTGGGAACTTTTCAGGACATGGATATCCACGATTATATTCACAATCGTAATCTAATACATGAAGAGTTTCATCTTTGAAGAGAGCGTTAATCTCATCATTCTTATAAAGCATATCTCAAAGATAAGTTTCCTTAAAATCAGGATCACCACATTTATCTCTGGCTCTCACATATAACATAGCTAATGGTAAAACTGTTAAAACCTATTTTTAATTGAAACATATTACTTTGAATCCAAATGTTAAAGATAGAATTAATAAAAGAAGAGACTGAATGCAGGTAAGAAATAAACATTGAATTTATCAAATAATCTATGTCTTCTTTCAATTAAACATGAGAAATTTGGGACCTTAAATTTAATTTTGAAATCTTACATGTCTATGCAATAAATCTTAAATCCATGCCCATCCAAGTGGTACTGATTCCCAATTATCTTTTGATGTCTTTACATATGTATGCTCTTAATTAATATCTCTATGTATAATAAGCATTCTTAAATTTGTATTGCCTTCTCTTATTATATGGATTTGAAGATTGCCACACAATTTTGTTGTATTGTGAACGATGCACTAATTACTACACTGTTTCGTTCTTAATAACTTACATTATTAATATCTTTTAATTAGTAATATAAACTTAAAATAATAATATGCTTCACATTTAATTTTAATTATAAAATAAACTATATTAAATATATAGTATATTAAAAATATAGTTTTAAGTGGACTTTTTATATATTAAAAAAAGTATTTCAATTATATTAATCATCATATTAGATAAGTTGTAATTTTAGTAAAATTAAAAAGTAAAATAAATAATTTAATTAGTATATCATAATACTATAGATATATTTATTAATCAAAGTCTTTAGTTCGACTGTTTGTTCTATAATATATTATGGGTTATGTTTAAATTATTTTAGTAACTTGCCTTCCATTTATTTAACGATTGAAAACATTTAATGGAGAAGCAGATCCCATAAAAAGCTTTGTTTACAATTATTTTTTGGTTTGTAAAGGAGATGGATGAGAACAACAATCCATTGAATTATTTGGTTTAAGAATTGACTCTTTATTTGAATCTCTATTAGTAGATATAAATTGTTGTAATAGTTCAGTATCATCATTTTATTTTTTATTTTCCTTTTATTTTTTTTGGAGAAAAAATTGACATAACAAATGTTTCAATTTATCTATTAATAATGTCACAATTTATATTGAGTTTAATCTTTTCAGAAATAGCTTTTATAATACGCGTGTAATCTTCAATAATTTCATCTGTGATTAATTAATTCATTAATTGATATGCTTCAAACTTTGAATTAATATTCTAAACAATTTTAATAGCATTATTTATGAATTTATGAATTTAATCCTTATTAATTTACAACAATTTTTATTAAAGATCATTAATCAGAGTAATAATTTAATTTTTAATTTGAAGAAAGTAATTTTCATAAGGTTTTTAAATTGATTTAAATAATTCTTAACTTTAATCCATTAATTCCTCAGCTTTTTTAATATTTTATTCAATCAAATACTCATAATTTTCAATTTCTTTCATTTTGCTAACATGTTTAGTATGCATTTTTATTACACAATGAGCACATGCTTTTTATAACTTATATGGACAATCATTATCTATACATATAAACTTATATTAATTATTTTCATGACCTGGGAGTTTGCAAATATTAGTTTTTTCTATTTATACTTAGAATGATTANATTTTTTATTTTTTAATTTGTAGCATTTATTATAATGTCATAATTAGGTAAAACAAAATTCATTGTATTTTTTTGAATTATTACTTCTTCATCTTATTATCTTATATTTCTTATTTATTTATCTGTAAAATGTTCCTGTAATTTTACTAAGAGTTCAGGAAAAATGTAAAATATTGATAATTTGTCATAAATTTCACAAAAATTGATTTCATTTTATGAAAATTAATTAATTTTGTTTTAAATACTTTGACTTATACCAAAAATGTTGAAATTCTTATCTATTAAAATATATCCTTATTGATTCATCATTTAATTATACTTTTGAGACCCTGATTTCTTTAATAAATGTGCAAATACATAAAAATAGTAATCACTACCTTAATTTGGAAATAACACTGTTAAACTCATAGATACCTTTTCAAGGAATTAATTCTTATTTACAATAAAGGTATCTTAACTAGAATAAATTTTAGAACTATGTCCAAGAAACAAAAATCTATCAATAAGTCCTTTATGAATTGATCTAATTTTATTAGGAATCAAATATTTTAATTTAGGTGTATCATCTTAATTTTCATATCCAAAAAACTTTTTACAATTATCTGTTATTGAAATATTTTTAATATCATATTCTTCAAATGAAACTAATTATTAAATAGTAATAGCTGCACCATTTATATAATTTAAAATATGAAATTGATAAGATGATTAAGCTAATTATTCTTATTACATAAGTTATAATTTTTTAGCAAGAGACAGTGATTATGGTTACTTGTTTTTGAGTCCATAAACAAAAGTATCTTCTGGTAATTTAACTGTTTTAGACTTTTTATGATGTGAACTGATCCCATATTACCAATCTGATGTTATTTCTTTCATTCCAATTCCATCTCTATTAATCTTTTTACCATAAGAATAACTGAAATCAGGTAGATCTGATACAGAAGGTTTTGCTTTTCCTACATCTCCTCTTAACAATAAAATGTTATTGGTTTTATTTATCAAATAAGGCAAAATAGTTGACATAAAATAATAAAAATTTTCATTTGTTTGATAATCAAAAAGTATTTAATTTAAATAACTCTTTAATATTTGACTTCTACTTTTAAGCATTTTCTTTATGATAACTCTCTAAAACTACATCAATATTGTATTTTGGATAAAATATTTTGTAAATTTCATATTTATCAATCTCTATAGGACTCCATTATAATTCATTATAAATTGCAGGATGCTTTGTTAAATATGATATTTTACATGTTGAGGAAATGCAACAAAAGGAGACATCTCATAATTTAATTAAGATATTGGATTTATTAAACTTTTTTTAGATGGAACTTATAATATATTATTACCTCCTGGTATTGTTAAAGTATTTTATCTATCTTCTTTTTCTCTCAAATGTAATGGACTAATTATTTTTTGTGAACCATGATTGGTTCCTCCACTTTATTGAATATTATTATTCATATCTGATTTTAATGTGAAAGTATTTAAAATTGATAACTAAGAATGTTTTGGAGTATTATTCATTGAAATACTACTTACACCACTTCTATATTGAGAATACTTTTCAGATCTATTATTACTTTATTTCATTGGTCTTAATTTTTAATCTAATGTTTATCTTGAAGTACCAGAAACTTAATCATCAGAAAATGATGAACTTTCATTACTTGAATCTTCAATTTATTATTCATCTATAGTATTATTAACATTTTCTGTTTGTGGACTTTTTTAAGAAGTTTATTCTTTGTAACCAAATCCTGCTGTAGAAGTAGTAGCTTTTGGGTTACTAGCTCTAATAAATATTTAATCAATTTCTCTAAATTATTGTTCTTTTAAAGATTCTTATGGTTCTAATCCTTATACATTTTCAAGAGTAGATGGTCTTAATGATAATTTTTAACCTACTAATATTTTTGATGGATAATTAATTGAAGATTATGTTATAGTATAATGAGATTAATTCTATTAATAATTTGTATGATCTGTCTCTCCCAAAGAGGATGCATAACCTTAATCCTCTTAAAACTCTTAACATTTCACTTAAATATTTAATGCACTAAATCTTGTATTTCCACTTTTACTATCTCTCCTTTTAACTTATTTAATTCGCATAAATACATTTATGTCTTTTTTACTCAGAAGGTGCCAATATATCCAAAATCACTTATTCTTTCTTTACTTCTAAATGTAATTATGGACAGTTCTATATCAAATGATTTTATGATTAACAATTATAACAATGAATTCCAAGAATTTCAAATTAATTTGAGAAAATTATTTCATTTGTAATTTTGTTAATAAGTTCCTACCATTATTTAATAGATAAATACTTTATCATAATTGTTATTATTTATTGTTGCCAAGAAATTTACTCTATTAAGTTTAAAAATACAGGATTCTCCTATACTTCTCACTGTAGCACATCTAGGTAAACCAGTTAAAAATGCTATTTAACCAAAACATTCATGATCACTCAATATTTTAACACCAACAATACTATTTTGTGAATTTTAAAAATTAATTTCAACTTATCCATTTTTAATTATATATATAGAACAATCATCCAATTAATCTTAATTAATTATTATTTCTTCATTTCTATAATATTAAATTTCAATAACATTTGTTAAATTACTTAAACTTTATCTTGATAATTAATTAAATAAATTAAAGTATTTCAAATGTTGTATTTTATCTTAATAAATTATCTATTATCTTAATGATTCCTTAATTCCATGAAAATTTATCAAATAGTTTATGTTCTTAATTCTTGCAATTGATCTTTGTTAAAAATATTATTATTATATTTGATTAAACAGTTTTCTAACTTTTGAGGTATTAATCTTTAATGATTTTAAAAAATCCAAAAAATCAATCATATTTTTTTTATCTTTAAAAGTTGTCTTTTACACTTATGCAAGTAAATAAAGTTAAATTATAAATAGATATTTGATTATCAAAAAGATTATCCATGTATACAAAATAAATACTAATATTTCAATTCTTGATTCAATATTTTAATATGAAAGATCAATGCCAACCAAATAACTAAAGATTTATAAGTAAATAGTTAAGTAATAATGGAATTATTCATTAACATTAAGATATGCAAAATCTTAAGTTGTTAAAAGGAGATAAACACAACAATAGATGACATTATTAAAATGCCAATAAGATGAGTTTAATAATATTATCATATTCCCACATATATTAAATTTAACTCAGTTGCTGAATTGTTATTATATTAAGTAATATCAAACATACAATCAACAATTCTTAATAAACCTAAAATTATATTATTATTATGAATACAATTTATTGTTAAGATAAGCAATTACAAAATTTGTATTAATAAATTATTATTTGATTTTTAATGTAAGCAAAACATGGAATTCAAAAGCAAAATGGAAATGTTGTTAATGTAAAAAAGATAGATGAAATAATTCATAATATTGAAATTCTTTCTTACTTAATATGAAATGTTTATTTAATTTCCTTTGTTTTTATCCTATAGTAATTTGTTAGTGAGTTTACCTAAATTCTTGCTAGTTTTTTCTTATTAAAAAAACTTAATTGATTATAAAAAGCAAAGGGATATATCATTAAAATTGATTTCTGTATTTGCTCTTTTTAATAATTTAGGGTCTTATGTTGAGAAACAAATTTCTTATTTGAAATCTCCTATTAAGGCTTGTTTT
>CAJJDM010000188.1:34360-47140 GCA_905182975.1 Paramecium primaurelia
CTTATAATCTCAAATTATTATATGACTATAGTTAAAAATGTAAAGAATTTAAGAAGATTTTCGAGATTATTTGAGATAGGGCTTATATAATCAACTACACAATTTATATAGAAGAATTGTAAATGAAAAAAAACTAAATTGAATGAAATTTTTAATTATGGCTGGAATGCAATAAATTTGAAACAAAATAATAAAATATTGAAAAATTATTTTCAGGAGTCAGCTTCTTCCTTCTATAAATAAAAAAAAAATTTTATGAGAAATTAGCATTAAGATGGAAGATTGAAAATTAATATTAAATTTTGAATAAAGAATTTATTTAGCATTATCCTTTAATGGAACTAGAAAAAAAATTTTATCAAAATTATTTACTTTCTTTATTAGATTTTTGAAAGAAAAAAAAGTTAAAGATTTTAAAGCTTAATTTTGATTTTTCTTTTTATTTACCTTTAATGTTGATCTCTCTTTTTATAATCTATAAATGTGTATTGATAAGAATTTAGAAAATTCTGTAAAATATTTTAGCACATCACTCAATTAATTATGTGTACAAACATCTCAATTTTGAATAAATAATACCTTAGGCCTTAATAAAATTTTGTATTAAAGAATTAAAATAATAAGATTAATGCAATCTTTACTTATTTAACAATCATTGATTAATTAATTATTTTATACTTAATAGAAATAAATAAAACAATTTAAGAGTTCAAATTAATTCTTAATAATCTACAGAAAGTTTCTAATACTTAATAAATGTATTTTAGAAAGGGTTTTAGTTTATGAAATATATTAGAGAATTTGGATAATTTTTTAAAATGATAAAATTAAAATATTATGCAGACTGTTTTAATATAAACTAGATTATATTATAAATAATACAATAATTGGGCTATGTCTTGAGATATGTTTAATTGATTCCAAAAATAATTCTATTTTAGTTTTTTTGTTGGTTTATCCTGCTCAACTATTTTAATATTAATAATGGTCCAATTATACATATAATTAACTATCTGTAGACTTTTTCAAGACAATAATTTAGAATTAATAATGATTTACATACTTTCTACTCAGCATTACCTCATTAATTCATATCCTCAATATTCAATTACATGAATTCCGAAGCATATCTGTTGATTTAAGTATACTATAAGATATGATTTAAGAATAAAAAGAATAGATTATGTGAGACAAGATTACTTTATTGTATTTGTATATGTTTATAATAAAACAAAGTATTTATGATATCATTAATGATCAGATTATTTATTTTGTAACTCAACTAAAATTAATAAATTTTAAATTTCTCTACCTATTAGCTTTCCAAATATATTTAAAGTAACAGTGTTACAAAATTATTAAAAATAATTCATCTATATTCAAGTAATATATATAGATAAATTTTATTTTAATCCAAAGAAATGCAATTATAAGATGCAGATAATAATTAACAAATTATTAATAAATAGATATATATGATATCATGCAGAAATATCTTTTCTAATCTTATTTCCTTTATTCTATTATCAATCAAAACATTAATAATTCACCATAATCGCCAAAAGTTCCATAAATCAAATCATAGTAATTATTTCATAGAAATTATTTATTTTTGAAAATGAATTAATATTTTTAAATTATTAAGATTATGCTTGTCTAAATCTAAATAAGTACTAATTAATAATTCAGATTCTACACATTAAAAATCTTATTTATAATTTTTGTTTTTTCTTAATAATGATAAACCAAATAAGTAAATGGATTAAAAAAAGTATTATCACCTGTAATAATTCACAATTTGCTTGTTATTACTATAATTCTTGAATTAGAAAATTAAAAGAATTTATACAGTTTAATTTAATACAATTTATTTTTTAAACCAATAATCTCATTTATAATTTTTTGGTTTTATCATCCTAAGTTATTAAATATTCTGGTTGTCACTTAATTGACCAAATATAAGTCCTGTTGATTCTTAACCAAAGCAATTCAACAATAAACTTTACTTTTTATTACTTTTTAGACTCCTTCTCTTTTCTAATGATCATTTTTATGATATTAATATGAAAGCCATATCTATATATTAAAGTTGAATTTCATTTTTCTTTAAAGCATAAACTAATGATATTACATGGTTTTCTTGAAATGATTTCACACTAGTGAAAAGTATATTTAAGGATTATTAAACTCTCTTGTTAGCTTTAGCTCTAAATAAAAAACTTTTAAAGCTTTGTTATAATTAAAATTAGAACATATATATCCTTCTTCAAATAAATTGATTGCATATTCGAATGATTTCACTAAATGGATAGAGATTTTCTGAAGAGATACTCTAAAGTTTAAAAGCGGTTTATTTTATAGAATTATTTTTATTGTTATGATAAATTAATCAAATAAACTATATAAGAGTTATTAAAAAATTATGCTTCTAAATAGAAATTCTACTTGACTTTGAACAGAATTGTCTAAGAAATAAAATATTTTAGAAACTATTTCCTTTCCTATTTAAATAAAACTTGACTTTAATCTATTTCAAAACCTAATTACTCTGCTAATCCACTTCAAAATACTTTTTTTGTTTAAATTAAGTAGTGTTATTATTGAATATGTAAAATATTTGTTTACTCTTTTCTAGTCATAATTAATAATTATAATTTGATTTAAATTCAATATCTATTTTTTATATAAATTGTTGAGGAATAGTTTTAGTTTATTATATATATGTCCTTTATCATCATTAAGAATATTTATTACGTATATAATGATATTCAGATAAATAGATTTAAACCCTCTAATAATATAAAAACTATTAAATTCACTATATACATATGCAATGATGGTAAAAAAGACTTCCAATAACTTTAATGATAGGTCTTGTTTGGCATTTATTTAATAATTCATTTCTTATTATTGAAAAACTAATTTATATTTTATAAAGCCTATCATGTAGAATATTATATTATTGTGAATTTAATTATGGCTCAAATTGAAAATTCTATGTCTAATGCACAACCTTTCATAAAAACATTCTCACAATTTAAAATTGCTGCTCAAGAAGCTACTAACTAACTAATAAGAAATATATTACTTGACTCGACTCATAATATGGTCCAATTAATAAATCTTGTGACCTTATAATTTGATAATTTGCTTAAGTGATTGACAGATTTATAAGGGAGAATTGAAATTATTTCTGAAAAATAAAANATATTCAATTACATGGATTCCGAAGCATATCTGTTGATTTAAGTATAATATAAGATATGATTTAAGAATAAAAAGAATAGATTATGTGAGACAAGATTACTTTATTGTATTTGTATATATTTATAATAAAACAAAGTATTTATGATATCATTAATGAACAGATTATTTATTTTGTAACTCAACTAAAATTAATCAATTTTAAATTTCTCTACCTATTAGCTTTCCAAATATATTTAAAGTAACAGTGTTACAAAATTATTAAAAATAATTAATCTATATTCAAGTAATATATGTAGATAAAATTTAAGGATTATTAAACTCTTTTAGCTTTAAGCTCTAAAAAAAGAAACTTTTAACGTTTCCTATATTTAAAATTAGACTATATATCCTTCTTCAAATAAATTGATTGCAAATTCGAATGATTTCACTAAATGGATAGAGATTTTCTGAAGACATGACTCTAAAGTTTAAAAGCGATTTATTTTATAGAATTATTTTTATTGTTATGATAAATTAATCAAATAAACTATATAAGAATTACTAAAAAATTATGCTTCTAAATAGAAATTCAACTTGACTTTGAACATAATTGTCTAAGAAAAAATTATTTTAGAAACTATTTCCTTTCCCATTTAAATAAAACTTGACTTTCATCTATTTCAAAACCTAATTACTCTGCTAATCCACTTCAAAATACTTTTTGTGTTTAAACTAAGTAGTTTTATAAGATTATTGAATATGTAAAATATGAGTTTACTCTTTTCTAGTCATAATTAATAATTTTAATTTGATTTAAATTCAATATTTATTTTTTATAAAAATTATTGAGGAATAGTTTTAGTTTATTATATATATGTCCTTTATAATCAGTAAGAATATTTATTACGTATATAATGATATTCAGATAAAAGATTTAAACCCTCTAATTATATAAAGACTATTAAATTCACTATATACATATGCAATGATGGTAAAAAAGACTTCCAATAACTTTAATGATAGGTATAGTTTGGCATTTATTTAATAATTTATTTCTTATTATTGACAAACTAATTTAAAATGATAAATAATAATTTACTGAAAAATTGTTTAGACAATCCTTTCAATCAAATATCAAAATTGCTCTGCAGTTTAAATTTATATATTCAACATTTTTGACTTATTTGATAGCATTATGAAATTTTTAAGTAATCAAATAAATATTAATGTTTTACAATTATATGTATAATTGTTAAAGAAAAACTTATTTCAAAAGAAATAATAAAAAATTAGTATTCAAATCAACATTTTAGGCATATTTCCCAAATATTAGTGTAAAGCTTTTTAAATATTCCTGCAACTATATTTTTGATCAAATAAGACTGCTGACTTTTGGAGATGGAAAATATGAAGTTTTACAAATTATAACATTAACTAGAATTGCTCATAAACTAATTGAATATAAGGTTGATAAATTTACATATAATTCTATTATTAAAATATTCATGATTGAGACAATATATAAAAAATACCAATAACAGTTAGTGCAAATCAAAGAGCAATGTCAAGAAGCCTCAAAAAAATTAAAAAAGCTTTTTAAGAAGGAGCTGCAATAAAAATTGATAACAAGGAAATTATGATAATATATAAGTACAGTTCATGTTTACAGTTTAGCAATATATATCAATTATCTAATTAAGTCCATTAAGAGGTCGAAACTGCGTAAGTTAATCGCCGTCTTTATTCACCTAATTATAAGATAGTGGATCAATAATTAATAGAAATTTATATAGATCTTTTGAAAGAATTCATTAATGATATTTGCTACTAAGTTGATAAATTTAAATAGGAAAAAGAAAGCGTATCAATACCAATATTATATTCAAGGTACTCTTTATTGTTACAAAAACATATCACAATTATAAAGCTTATTCATATTGGCTTTAAAAAATTTTCTATTATTTTGATAATAACTTTACATCATATTCTTGAACATCTCTTGTTGCCATCTCTATAAATTTATTTAAAAACAAATATTTTGATAAATTTAATAAGCTAATCCTGAATACAATTTTATAGTTTATATACGAAACAAGAAAGTATGGAATATTATTGAATAAATAAATCAAACAACTCATTGAGTTATTTTCTATCATGGGTTCTAAAGAAGTTGAATTGAAGTATATACGAGAATCTGGACAATTATATTTCCAAAAAATAAAGATTCTACAAAGAATATTTTTAATCTCATCTTTTAACAGAGGTAAAGTTTCTTTCTATTCTTAGACTTCAAAATATTATATGAATGAAATAGATGATAAATTAAATTTAACTACTACAGAGTTTATAAATTGGGCAAATTCCACTTTCAAATTGGAATAGGATATGTGTTTGGAATGCTATCCAATTAGTTATTAAGCATTAAAAAATAAATTAAAAATGATACTAGTCAATAATCAAGCAGCTAGATTAATCGATTCGCCTACAGGACTAGGTTATATGTTAAAATATGACTAGACTGATGAATTAAAATTATTATTCAAATTCCTAATTCAAAATAAGGAATGCATAATTTATATATCCAAATATTTTGAATAAAAAGGATAGCTTATAAATAATTCATTTGAAAATTAAGAATAAATAGAATAATAAAAAAGTAATTATTTAAATTTATTTAATTTTTAGATGAAGCTGAACTCTATTTCACGAATATATTATTATTAATGGAAAAAGCTTAAGATATTTTTTTAAATTAATTGGAAAAAGAACCCGATGTTTAAAGATTATACAAAGAAGCATTAATGTATTTGGTAAATAAACATGAAAAATCTCCAAAATTGTTAGCCATATATATTGATATCATTATAAGAAGAGAGAAAGGAGGAATGGAAATAGAAAGTGATAAAAGGTTGACCTAAATTGTTTCTCTCTTTAAATTACTTTATCAACGAGATATTTTTTTTAACCATTATTACAAACTATTATCCAAAAGATTGCTCAATCAATAGATTTAAAATCTCTATTTAGAGAAGTAACTTATTTAAAAATTCAAAGGTGAAGTTGGTACAAATGTTCTGTAATATTTTTAATTATTCTTAGAACAAAATTATCTACCATGATTTAAGATATTGAATTATCAAATAGATTTAACATTGATTAATCAATCAGCAAAAATATGCAATTTGACTTAAATGTGGTTTTGCTTACTGATGGGTGTTGGCCTATTACTAATATTTAAGATAATATCATTAGGCCACTTAAAATTTAGAATATTTTGGAGTTTAGATTTACTTATTGTTTTTTAGGAATTACGAAAAAATTTTTGAAGATCAAAACAAAGGAAGAATACTAGAATGGTACTTTAATTTGGGACAGGGAGAATTGATATATAAAATGTAAACAGAAAAATACTTCTTGAATGTGAATACATGTAAATGATTGCTTTCCTTTAATTCAATAAAGCAGATTCATTCTCTATCAAATAAATCTTAGATATGACTAATATTGAGAAGTAAATTTTAGAAAATTCATTGATCCCTTTTGTTTGTATGAAGATAATAACGAGAGAAAAATAGGACATTGAAGATTTTTCAGATGAAAATGAAGTTCTAAAATTAAACATGAGTTTCACAAAAAGGNTTTTAATAATAACTAATATTAGATGGAGATTATGATCAAAGAACTTGATAATCTATTGAATTCTTAAAATAAAGAAACTGAAAGAGATTCAAAATTAACAATTATCCAGCTTCATCAAATTTCTATATTATAAATTATCAAATGAGTATCTACTTAGAGTAATTTAATTCCTTTTAAGAATATCAAGAGTTTAGCAAATTTTAGAAATGATGACTATTATTGATAAAATTAGAGTATAGAATTCTATGTTGGAGTCTTAAAAACAAAAAATTAAACATTTACATTTGATATAATAGCATAGAATTCTATCAAATAACCTGAATATTGAATTAATTGGGAATTAACTTTTTTTAATTTAGAAATATTAAAAGGATATAATGACTCTATCTTTAAACTTGATTTCTTCAAGATATTAAAGAATTAATTCATCTCATGATCTTGAGATGACTCCATAATGATATGGTTAAATAAAAATTAGGAGAGCACACTTCCTCCATATTTTGTTTATTCTCTAATTTGAAGTTGAGGAATATAATTCTATTTGTTAAAAATTATCATTTTACTTTAAAATAATTATTTTATTAATTTAAGAAATCTATAAAATATATAATGTTGAATATGTGGATATTAGAATATGAATTAAAATTTAATTTTTAATAATAATATTTGAATTTTTATTTCAATTAGAAACTTCAAACAATTTTTAATAATTATTATAATACTCTGTTTTTATCTTAAAGTAATCTAACCCATTTTTCTTTAACAATAAAATTGCTTTTTAATAAATTAATTACCATGAGGCTTTATCACTTATACAATGCAATTCTAAATAAAATAGAGCAATAATTGTTGTCCATAAAATTTCTTCATAATGATTATCATTATTTAAGCTGCTGAGTTTGATTGAATCACCAAACTTTTTGTTTAAAATAAAGCTTCCATCTGCCTAAACACATTATAATAAATCAATATAATTTATTACAACAGCAGTTTCTTAACTATTTGGAATAATGATATTATTAAGACTGCTTCGTTCCTACATTTACTCAAATTCCATTAGTTTTTGCGGTTAATCATCTTAATCTATCGAAGGACTTTTACAACTCTTTTTCTCATATGAATCTAAATCTTCTCTATCCATACACATATTTTGTTATATACTGCCTAACTTTAAATCCATACAACATTATTATTATTCATAACACTCTTCATCATCAATACAACATTATATATCTAAACAACCTAGCTTATTCATAACAAATGATGGGTTTAAATCTATACGTTATTAAATAGAGTAATCTAAACCTTTTCTCAATTATTATACTTGAAAAGTTTGATTTTGATAGAATATTTTTTCTTTAATTAATTATTTAAATTCATCTTCCAAATGACAGATTTAGCAAATATAAGCTGTGTTTTTGGATAAAATTTAATTTTATATTGATAAATTGATGATATCTTCATTATTGAATGTAACTTAATTGACCTTTATCTTATTGACTTAATTTATTCTGTTTTATAAAGAATATTCATAATAATTTATCAATTTATGAGCTGCAAGTTTATGAAAGTAATCTTACTACTATGATTCATTTATTTTCAATTCGAATTTGTAAGATATTTGTGTTTATTTCTAAGGGTCAAAACATTTAATCTGAAAGTCTAGTGAATTTTAGATTGGAGTTGGAAATAATATTTATATAACTAATTCTTCATTTTTTTTTATAGCAGTGATTGATTCTGGATCAGGAATAATTTATGAAATATTAATTTCTGGTAATTCTAACTTAAATCCCTCCAAATATTAAGTCATAGAATCTTCTAACAAATCAATTACTTTAACATTAATATCTTCATTATCTGCGACAAATTGACATTTACCATTTCCAATTTCTGCAATATTTTTTAATAAATACTAACTACATCCATCTCCAATTCCTAATGTATAGATCCTAAAATTAGATTTAGTTTAATTTTGAACCAAATTTAAAATTTTTTCTGGAGAATCTTCTCCATCAGTCAACAAAAAAGCATTATAAGTTTCTAAATGACTTTTACTATCTTTATCATTATAAATGCCATTCTTCAATGCTGAAAAAATATCAGTTCCTCCTAAATCTGCGTCCATAGAATTTACTTAAGAAATTGCTTCATTTAAAGATTTCTAATTATAAACTTAAGATTTTTCAAACATTCTTTTCGGTTAACTTCCAAAAGATATAACATTAAATAAACTATTTTCTGGTAAACTTTTTAAGAATAAAATTAATGATTGCTTTGCTTTCTATATTCTTTACCCTTCCATCGAACCACTTCTATCAATAAAAAAATAATAATTTCCTCTATTTATTTTTGTTTCTGAAGATAAATTTAACCCATTTATGTATGATGAATAAGCATCATCCAAAGGTACTTCATTAAATTTTGGTATTAATGTTAAGGTAGCACAATATTTAATATGTTATAAGGCATCATTATTAGTATGAGTAAGAAAAGAATGAGGTGAATTGACATCATCAGATGAAAATAACAGCTCAAATTTTTTATTTGGGAGAAAGTTATTTGGATATTTTTTATCAAGAATGATTATTTAATTTTTTGTAAAGTTTTCTTTGACAAATTAATTATCATCATTATTAATTAAAATTTAATGGGTTGGAGACTTTACAAATGTTATAGGTTTCTATAAATTAATATTTATTGTGATATCTTATTAATAGTTTTATTAGAGACCTTGAAAATTCACACTTTTTTATATTTAATTATATAATTAAGGATAATTGACTGATTAGTTTTTTAACTAATAGACTGTAAGATAACTTGAATCTACCATTGGTGATAATTCAAGCATCCAAAATTAATTTAAATACACTTTTAAAGGCTGAATATATTCAAAAGTTATTTTTAAAGATTTTCCAGGAGCTAAACAACCAATCTTTACTTTTTTTAAATCAGTTATTTATTTATCCTATTCACCTAAAATCATAGTTTTTCCAGCTTATATGCCTTGTTGATATTCTTTTTTTGCTTCCTTCAATTCTTTTACAATGCCAAAGACTTTTATATCACCTAATTCTGCTACCATCTTACTAACAACTGAATCCTTTTAGATAGTAAACATATATTCTAATTCAATTGGAACTTCATAATGCTATGTGTTATAATTCTATTATATTTCAACAATTGCCAAACCAGGTTAGACATTTACAATATAATGTACCGATTAGAGTGATATTGGTAATTTATTCACAACATCAAAACAAATAAATAAAGGAGGAGCATTAACCTCACTTAATTTTGATTCATTTTCATGCATTGACACTTAAATTTTTGGATGATACATAATAATTATTAATAACTCTATCAATCTAAAAATACTGATAAATATAATCTTTTTTTGTTATATTTATCATAATTTATCAGAAGATATTATGCTAAATTTTATATATAATTGTATTAATCATATATGACATCAGCTAATTAATATTCAATGATTAATACATTATATATGATATTTATAGTAATATAGAAATAATTCTTATAAATGTATTAAATGTCATAAAAATGTAATATCTTGTTGTTGAAATAATAACAAGATTAATATAAGACGAGACTATAAAATGGCCATAAATTAAATTTAAAATGATTATTAAATAATTAAAGTGTAATTCTCTGAAAAAAAATAATACTCTACCATACTTAAATCCATTATCAATTAAAATCCTCTAAAGTAACTTAAATATTTTTGAAAGATGAACTCATAATAATTAATGATTTAGAATGAATAATATGATTCATTGAATGTTTTAGGTGTAATACTTTAATTAATTTTAATTGAATATAAAAATTTGAGAGATTGTTTTAATTGGAATAGCATTTTCTAATTCATTAAACTTAATAATTAGTTATTATTGGATTTCAAATACAAAGCTAAAAGAAATATAGAAATAATTTGAGATATTAGATTAATAAGATTATATTAATTTAATCTTTTGAATTCTAATACCCCTTTAATCACATAGTCTTGTTAAATATAATCTTTAGTTGATATTATAAGAAAAAGAATAGAAAATTGGATAATCTTTTAAGATACCTTTTATGATGATATAGAGAAAATAAGAAAAAATTTAGAGGATTAAGTTAATGATTATAACCAAAAATTATTTTAGTAGTTATTTTCCATTAAGTATATAAATGTTATCTCTATATATCAATTCTTCAGATATTAAAGGAATAAAAAGATAGTTCTCTAATTTGAAAGAAACTCAATTGTAAGTTATATATATAAAAGAAATTGAAATGATATATTTACAAGATGGAGAAATACTTAGATGGTATTTGAAAATATTTATAATTGAAGCTATGAGATATAAGATTTTTATGATAACTTTAGATAATGAAAGACTTACAATAGATTAAGCAGCTAAATTGGCATGGTTAATATAATTTGAATTCATAAAAGGAAGGCAAATGGTATCCAACTTGGAAGGGAGAAAAATTAGATGCTGGAGGGGATTATTTATAAAATGGATTAAAGAATGGTGAATGGAAAAAGTTAAGCTAAAATCTCTGGGAGTAATTTGATATTTTATGTTTTAGCAAAGCTTAAGTATTTGAAAAAGGGAAGTATGAAAATAATAAAAAATGTGGTATTTGGTATATTATCCAAAATAATTAATTACTGTATTATAATTTAACAATCATTAAGAGGTGAGGGCTCTTATTCATAAAATGGCTTAAAAAATGAGTGATGGTTTGATTTACATGAAAATTATCATGATTATTTAATATTATCTATTGAATAGAGGGAATCAATTCATTCTTAATGGAGAGTAATTGGAAGGATAAAAGATTAACCAGTGGAATATACTATAAAAGGGGAGATAAATGTAAGAAGATTTCTTTATTTTTTAAGTGATGGAGGATATCATAATAAAATAGGAAAAAAAGGAAGGTAATTGGATAGAATTGCATAATAATTTTAATGAGTATAAATATATTCAAAATGTAGAAATAATCAAATAATTGAGTCAGGAAAATAAGAAAATGGAAACAGAATTGAATAATGGGATTTTAAATTTGAAGGAAAAAAAAATGTACAATATTGATATTAATATTAAAGTGGTGGTGGATGATACTCTCTCGAAGGAAATAAGAATGGAATATGGAAAGAATTACATAACTATTATTCTAATTATTCAATACATAATTAATGGCTCCAGTTTCAACAGCATAAGATGAATATTATAGTCTTTATACTCAATAAAATATGAAAGATTAGCTAAATACAGAATACTTCTATGAAATTTAAACAAATCAAATTAGTAAATCTTGATATCAAATCTTTTATCAGTAATACTTTAAATGAAAACTATTGGAATTAAAAATGTGCTGATTTTTGATTTAATTAATAAACCTAATATGGAATTACTTCTTGACGAGTAAAATCAAATTAATAAGTTGCTGCATCATTGCATTCTTGATGATCCTGATTATCTGAAAATAATTATCAATCTTCAGTGAGTTAATAAAAGCTTTTTAATTTCTATATTCTGCCTTAGTAATCTTACAGTCTTTTTCGAAAATAATTTCTATCTTTAAGTACTTTTCATAATGTTTCATTAACTCTTTGCCAAATTATTTTTCTTGATTAATACTTTTAGGAGGCTCTTTAGGTTTTTTGGCTTTTTTTATCAATCACCCTAAAGATATTTTAAATATTTTCTCTTAAAATAAATATAGACCATATTCTTAATTTAAGGAGTTAAGGAATTGAAATCAGATGAATAAGATTTGTCAATTGATAATCCTTTACTTAAATATCTTTGGAGTTTATGCTTTATAACATTTGTACATATAGTTACGTTTTGTTTATTTCCTCTGGTAATTCAAATAATAAAATTGTATATTAAATCACTTTTGTTCTAAATAAAACAAGAATATTTTGAGATTGAT
>CAJJDM010000190.1:20374-39563 GCA_905182975.1 Paramecium primaurelia
TATTCAATAAAAAATCTTATCAATCTTGACACATCTTTAAGATATTTTTTCGTATTATCCTAAATAGTTTTCTTTTTGTCTATGATTTGAACGTATATTTCAAATAGAGAAACTAAACCTTAAAAAACTAAGTCCCTATATGCTGTAAATAATTTCTAAACTAATCTTTGATAAAGTCCATTCAAAAAATGATATTATGAGACCATTATTGGTCTTATTTAATCAATCTATGCTAAAGATTGCCTTCTATTCTATGTAAGGGAATCAAATTCATAGCCTGAATATAGTCATTTTTCTTCCATATACTCATATAAAACAATACTAAGTTATAATCCACTCTGAATATATTATTATGTAATAAGTATAATATTTGTTATTGTTACTTATAAAAGATAAACAAATTGGTTAGCTGAATATATCTAATAAAGTAATTCAATTAGATAGATATAAATTCTCCCGTATTTCTTCTATATCTTGCTTTTCCTCATTCAGTCTTTTTATCCAATACTTCTTTTAATATGTACACTCTATTCAATATTTTTGTTTAATTCTCCAAAAATCATCCAGTTTTCTTATTAAAATAAAAATTGTACTTCTCATTACGCAAGTTTATTTTGATATTTATATTAGATCTTTTTTCATAGGCTATTATTTAAGTTCTAATATCTTCCTTCTATTTCTAAAATTTTAGTTTTTTACCATATCATTCTTTATAAATTTTATGTATAGACATATCTTTTTAGAAGTCTTATATTGAGATCTACTCTCTTACTTCAAGAAGGGATTGTCCAATCAAAACTCATAAATCCCTGATCCAAATAAGTATATAAAAATGAGTTTTTGTTTCAGCGTAATATCTTTCCTTAATTAATTTCACTCATTATCAAGAGTTTTCAATTCCCTTCTTTTGGGTATTAGAGGCAAAGGGTATTCTTGAAACATCTAATAGTCATTGTATTTGTTTATTTAAAAAATAGAAATTTTCTAATCCAAATCATCTATATGAATATTCCAAGCAATTTCAAAATATCATTTGTCAACTCCATTCATATTGCACCATTACCATTATATCAAATAACAAGATTTGCAGCTTTGAATAAAATGCCGTGGTTTAAGTTATTTTTAATAATGCTTTTTTTTACTTCTGTTTATTTGATAATTTTAGTCAAATATTCAATCGATTAACGATGAGAATTAATTGAAGGAGGAAGTAATGAGAAGAATGAAAGAGCCTTAGAAATCTTAATCCAAAATCATTTAGTAGGTGTAGCATAATAATTGTATATGGTTTCTTTCTTTTCATCCTTTTTTTACAATAAATTGTTTCCCCAACTGGAAAACTTTTATTGCTCATCAATCTTTTTTAATAAATTTACCATAAAACAACTTTGATTAACTCATAATTTTTTTTAGGGTTGGCATCACTGGTGATAAAATTAATTCTGGGAATTCTCTACTAAATTTTTCTGACATTCTCGATTGGGTTGCTAATAATAGTATTTTCAAATAGAAATCAAAAGCAAGAGCTGGTAGTGAAGATTTAGAAAATAGGTAATTAGCGATCATAAAGTCAAATTTAGGCTTAAGTTTTAGGCATTTTAGCCTTTCTACATTAGTTATATATCATTGGTAAGCTCGTCTAAAAATATCCTATATTGGAACCTTTTGGGATACTTTTATGAATAATATAAGATTCTAAGAAATTATCAAATAGTCATAACTTATGAAGCCCCAATATGGTGAAGGTAAGGATTTGATTTAATCAAATAGTAATGTTTTAGAAATGATTGAGGGTACTCCACTCATGAATTTGAACCTCAATAACATATCGGCTGTCCAAATAAGGAATTTGGAGACAAATATTAAAATTATTTTTTAAGAGATTTACCTTGTTATTAATTAATATTCATATTATATATATAACTAATATGGAATATAAAGCAAATTGGGAAATATTTTAATGCTGCTATTTCATAATTGGTGAATATATTAACTAAAGAAGATACTGCACAAATATGTTTTATCTTTTTTAATTTTATAGTTTATTCTAATCAAAAGGAGAGCACATATTTTTCGAAAATATTTTCTGAATGTTAGTCGATAAATGTATGATTAACTTACAAGTAATTCAATATTATTCTAAATATTTTCTTCAACTGTTTTCAAATTTAAATCTAACTACTTGATATCAAAAATAAGAAATTCAAACTAAAAAATTACCTATATCATATTAAATATTAAGTTATATTCTAGGAATGGAATGGGCTTTTTAATAATTGATATTTTTGTAAGAAATATTCCCAAAAGATTTTTAGTTTTATTATCTATTAGCATTCAATTTAAATCTTAAAACATGCAAGTTCTGATTTAGTTAAAAAAATACCATATTGAATAAATAAATTAATATTAATTATTATAGTTAATTAAATCTTGGAGTTTAGATGTTAATTTATAATAATTTAAGCCAAATATATGGAATTTTACATTATTAAATCATTTAACCATTTTAAAGTAGTAAATAGTTTACTAAATCACTTGAACTAAAATTATTGGAAAATCTTATAAAATAATTGTTTAAATATATGAAATAATTTAAAATATCTTTACCTGAAAATCAAATAATTTTTGTTTTATGAAATTATTTTTTTAGAGTCGTGACTGTGACTGTGAATTTTAAATAGAGTTTCATAGAAAAAGTATATTTAAATTCTTTTTTAGATTATTTACCTTGAAATTTAATGTTCTTATTGAATTTCATAATTAATTACACTATCTAATTAAATTAAATGGATACTNCTATATTGGAACCTTTTGGGATACTTTTATGAATAATATAAGATTCTAAGAAATTATCAAATAGTCATAACTTATGAAGCCCCAATATGGTGAAGGTAAGGATTTGATTTAATCAAATAGTAATGTTTTAGAAATGATTGAGGGTACTCCACTCATGAATTTGAACCTCAATAACATATCGGCTGTCCAAATAAGGAATTTGGAGACAAATATTAAAATTATTTTTAAGAGATTTACCTTGTTATTAATTAATATTCATATTATATATATAACTAATATGGAATATAAAGCAAATTGGGAAATATTTTAATGCTGCTATTTCATAATTGGTGAATATATTAACTAAAGAAGATACTGCACAAATATGTTTTATCTTTTTTAATTTTATAGTTTATTCTAATCAAAAGGAGAGCACATATTTTTCGAAAATATTTTCTGAATGTTAGTCGATAAATGTATGATTAACTTACAAGTAATTCAATATTATTCTAAATATTTTCTTCAACTGTTTTCAAATTTAAATCTAACTACTTGATATCAAAAATAAGAAATTCAAACTAAAAAATTACCTATATCATATTAAATATTAAGTTATATTCTAGGAATGGAATGGGCTTTTTAATAATTGATATTTTTGTAAGAAATATTCCCAAAAGATTTTTAGTTTTATTATCTATTAGCATTCAATTTAAATCTTAAAACATGCAAGTTCTGATTTAGTTAAAAAAATACCATATTGAATAAATAAATTAATATTAATTATTATAGTTAATTAAATCTTGGAGTTTAGATGTTAATTTATAATAATTTAAGCCAAATATATGGAATTTTACATTATTAAATCATTTAACCATTTTAAAGTAGTAAATAGTTTACTAAATCACTTGAACTAAAATTATTGGAAAATCTTATAAAATAATTGTTTAAATATATGAAATAATTTAAAATATCTTTACCTGAAAATCAAATAATTTTTGTTTTATGAAATTATTTTTTTAGAGTCGTGACTGTGACTGTGAATTTTAAATAGAGTTTCATAGAAAAAGTATATTTAAATTCTTTTTTAGATTATTTACCTTGAAATTTAATGTTCTTATTGAATTTCATAATTAATTACACTATCTAATTAAATTAAATGGATACTAAAAAATAATTTTCTCATCTATTTAGAATAAAAATTAATTTTTTTCTAATAAAATAATATAAGTTTATTTAACTAACAAATTAAGATCATATTATTATTAAATTAAAATAACATTGAAAACAGAAATACAAATAATATACTTTGAGAGTTAAATTAGAAAAACTTCAGATATATTGTTCTTGCGAATAAGTTTGCCCAAATAAATCATATTAAGCTAGCATTCTTAGTTTTATTTGAATTTTAATAAAAGAAATTAGCATAATGCTTTTCAATATAATTTAAAAGATGAAGAAGGATTAATTCAATTGATGAGGATATTGGGAAAAATTAGAGATTTGCATCTAGAATTAATAAGAGAGTGTAAAAGAAATAGTTGAAGGATTTAATTAATTAATTCAAAGGCTTAGAAATAAAATGGTAATACAATTATCAACAGAGACTGTAAAAAGAAAATTGAACAGAATTTGAAGAAAATATAAGACGAAATCTATCAATTTTTAAATGAATTTGAAAAAAGGCATAGAAGTAGAAGTGAAGAATTGTTTAAAAAATATTTTAGTTAAATTAAATATTATATTAATGAATTAAGAGCTACGGTTGTATAACATCATTATTTATTTTTAAAAGAAATTAAGTTATCAAGAAATAAAAAAGAAATTATACAACAACAACAAAAAGACAGATTATTATTCAAATACCCAACCGAATAAGATAGAAGTCAAGAAATGATTATAAAGATATATATAAAAAAGATATGGAGGGAGTGTTAATTAAGATAAAAAAAATTAAAGAAAAATTTAAAAGATTTTCGTGCTCCTTTAGAGATCTTGAATTAACTTCTACCTGATCCCACAAAATTTAACTTAAACCCAAAACAAGTTTTAGACCTTCATATTAGAAATTGACTAACAAACCTTTTAAAAAAATTAAGAAAATAATTCGATTTAAGAAAATATATTCAGTAAGCAACCTATAATAAAACCATTATATGGATATTAGGTTTTACAATACTCTATTTAAGTGCTTTTAAAAAAGAATAGAAATTTAGTTACAATTTTAACCAAATATACTTTATTATAAATATAAATGGATGAGCAAAATTTCTTGAGAATTATTCTTTTCTCTTAATATTAAATGAAAAATTATCTATACTTATTCCTAAAATTTGGATTTTTAGAGAAAAAATAAAATAATACAGACTAAATTTTTATTTATAAATATATTGTCAATCTAAAATTTATGTATTCTATATTATTAAAGAATCATGCGATGCAAATTTTGTCTTGAATTCTGAATAACATATATTCCATCAATTAAAATCAATTCCAAATCTACATAAAGACTGAGATTCTACATTAAAAAATTACACAAGATACTTTTATTGATTCGTAGTATAAACTCAAAGTAAAGTATTAGAAATTCAATAATTTAAAAAAAAAAGATTATGAATTGCACTTATCATATACAAAATCAAATATCGTTAATATGTAGAGCTCCTCATAAGTGTAAATGTTAAAGAAAACTTTGTGCCGAATGCCAAGATACACATGGAGTGGATTCTAAATATATAGTATCAATTAAAAAATTCAGAGATATGGTTAACAAGAAATTAACAGAGGAAAAGCTTGATGAGAAATAATCTGAGTTAATCAAATAAAGAATGAATTTTAAATCCGTGCTCTCTTAAACTGAAAATATGCTGAAGTAAATTTGGGAAGAATTATCATAATCAATATAATAAATTTACAATTAGATTTAATAGGAAAATAATTAATACATTAATCTTTTCGACGAAAATGCCAATCTAGCAGAATCCTCATATACTGACTTAGAAAAATTAGTCTCTATTGTAGAAGGAACTACTTTTAATTAATGGAATGACTAGAATAAGTCTTCGATTATAAAATTAGAAAAGACCAAGAATTTTTGGGAATAAGAAACTTACGTTTTTAGTTAAAAGATGAAGAAAGAAATGAAAAAAATATAGACATCAATTAAGTAATAATAAAAATAATATAGAATTCAACAAGTTTAGGAATGGAAGGAAAATCTGAATGAGATTCTTGCAAACATGAAAGACATCAATGAATCAATATTCAGTGTCATTATTGAGATGTTAAAAAATTAGAAAATTTCTGATTGTCTAGGTTATCTCTAATAAAATGCTATTCCAAAGTTCTATGAACAATAAATTAATCAGGCATAGAACTCAAATGGCGGAAAAAATAACATTAAGTTTTTTGCTAATATTATTAAAAACATTCACGAAGATGGATTTAATTACATTGACTATTCAACTGAAGATTATAAATAAACAAGAGAAGTTATCATTAAGACAATATCTAAAAATAAGAAGATCATTTAATTTTTAATATTTTTAGTAAACCTAACAGCTATTGATAAAAGATTCATATAAAGTGGATCAAATTCACTTACCTTATTAGTTTAGATGAAAGTAGATTTGATGAATTATTCTTTTGAAAATATCAGGATCAAAAATACTTCATTGGTTGGTGCTAATATGGTAAGATGTAATTTAAGTGGATCATAATTTGAGAATGTAGATATTAGTGGGATGAATATGAATGGTGCTTAATTATTTGACTGTAAATGGAAGAATATTAAAATAAATGAATTGAGTTATTTAGAGGGTCATCATGTGCTACTCTCCTGATGGTACTACAATAGCATCTGGTATTGGAGATAAGTCTATCCGTTTATGGGATGTTAAGGCAGGATAATAAAAATAAAAATTAGAAGGTCATAGTGGATGGATTTAATCAATATGTTATTCTCCTGACGGTACTACATTGGCATCAGGTTGTGATGATAGCTCTATTCGTTTATGGGATGTTAGAACAGGATAATAACTAGCAAAATTAGATTGCCATAATAGTTCGGTCCAATAATTATGCTTCTCTAATGATGGTAATTCATTAGCATCCGGTAGTTATGATAAATCTATCCGTTTCTGGGATGTTAGGACTGGAAAAGAAATTTATTCCTCTTCTAACACATATAAAGATATTAAAGTAAAATTTAAACAACCCCTTTTTCCAGAAAGTAATATTTATTTTAATTAGTTAAAACTTATATTTCAATTCTTTATATACCCCAATCCCCAATATTTTAAGCATAAGGTGCTGTAATTCTCAAAGGAGAATTTAGCAGTTAATCAGGAATTGATTTACCATCATTCTTCAAATCTAAAGGATGTTGCGTTTTGGAAACCCAATTTAACTTTAAGTAAAGTTAGAATTGATTATTATCAAAGCATTACAAATATATATATCTTTTTTTTCGAGTAATATGTAATTGTATTCTGTGAATGCCGGGTTAAACATTAAAAAATCTTTATAGAAAAATGAAATTAATAGTTAAATCTATAAAAATATAATGTTTATAGGATATATTCAAAGGAATCATAAAAACAATCAAAAGAAAAAACTAAGTATTTATAATTAGTATTTAATATGTGACATAATTATATATTATCACAAATTAATTATAAATGAGAATAATTTCATAGATTAAGTATTCTATTTACAGGTTGATAAGTTCCATTCATTCGAGCAAAAAGAATAATTCACAATAAAAGCAGTTCTTAAGGAAAATGAAACTTTGACATTTATATTCCAATGGTATGAATTCTTTTCCTTAAGCAATCTAGATTGCACTAAAAAAGAAAAAATTTTAAGTAATAATTTGAATATATGTAAAAATTAAAAAAACAGGTGAGTTTCTTTTAGAATTTTATAAATTTAACAGAAACTATAAATTATTAATCATATGATTGTACACATTGGAATTCCTTACATTCACAAACCCTAATGATTATTAATATTAAATATAATAACGTGGATGAGACTTCTCATTTATTGTGGGAATTCTTTCAGACTCTTCATTTTTTATCAAGGAATAGTCAAATATTTTGTAACTAGAATGTGAAAACTCTACATTTAGAATATTAGAGGGAAGACCCTTCTTATATTATCGAACAAGAAGAATTAAATAAAATAATGATTGGATAGATGTATTCACCTAAACTGAAGCTTTTAATAAAAGAGAAATAATAAATGTATTTTTTTCATTTAAGAGTATTTGGTTGAGAATTTGGTCAAATAGAAATATCTAAATTCAATCCATACGAATTAAAAGATTACTTATGCTTTGAATAGTATTTCTAAGTGATAAATAGTTCTACATAATTTAAAGACGGTTTGTGTAAAATATGAGTTTATAATCTGAAATTCCATTAAAGCTTCAATATTGCCAATTTCATAAGTATTAATAAAAAAATGATGAATGTATGAATTCAAAGAAGATTAATTCAATTAAATATTGATTTTTTTATACTTTTAAATGATACATGTATTTAAAAAAGTACAAAAGTTATTGGAAAATTTACACAAGACATCCTTCAGATCCATAATTTGATAAAGAAAATTTTAATGGATCTTGAAAATTGTCGATGATTTTTTGAGTCTTTGGAACAAACCTAATTAATTTATTTCAGGAGTCAAGATTATTCATAGCAGTAATTATACTGAATCAAAAAATAGAATGTGTTTACTAAAGAATGTGCCTTTATTACTACCTTAATGACTTTGATTATAATTCAACAATTCAGCCAATATGTAATTCGAAAAAAGGGTTTGGCATATGGAGAATTCTGAAAGGATGTAAAAAGCAAGCAAAAGGAATTTTTATTAGGTTTGCACTGTAATGAGGAAAAGTAAAAGGTCCTTAAAATTGGTCAGATATAAATAGGATAATTCATAGTGAATTTTAAGGAATCTATCAATCTTATGATAGCTTTCAATATTGCTCTGGCCACTTGTGAGTTAAAGCAAAGAATAAGGGATTAATGAAATTTATAAATATATTCTACTGAAGATTAATTTATTAGATAGCACAGCTATTTTTATATTTCTATTTTATTTGCAAGCTTATTGATAAAATGAGACATGCCCACTTCATGACATCCTTATCTTGTTTAACTATTAGTAAATGAAGTACAAGCAATTATTTTAAGTTGCTTCAAAATTAAATTATTTCAACATTAATGGCAATCCAAAAATATTAATCATTTCATCATCAACAATGAGGATGGTCTTACACTTGCAATCAAGGGCATAAGGTTCACTTACTTCAACTAATTGTTATCTTAGTTAATGAATTATATTACTAGGACTATATTTAAATTATTTCATACTACCTTTGAAAGTAGACATTTGAGCACTACTTTTTACTTCATGAAGAATTTTAATAATCTTGAATACTTCTAAAACTAAATGCAATATATTATCCATAATTAGGTTTATGCAAATAACTCTGCCATTGCGTTTCTAGATAAATAGCTTTCTAAAGTAATTTTTGACTTATAAATGGGAGCTTAATATTTTCAATTAGACATCTATTGTCAAGCCTAGATTTTTTAATTGTGCATGAAAAACTAAATAACTACTTTTCTCCCATAAGTTTTTTTCTCCTATTTATCCAGCATTAAATATTCTAAATTCAAATAAAATAAACTCATCTTTGTTTATAATGATATTTCCATTTATATCACCATGAAAATTTACAATTAACACATCATTCTCTTGAACATAATACTATTTAATATCATTAACTACAAGATACAAAGGTACTTATGACAAAAAATCAATAAAGTAATAATTTAGATCGTATTATGGTTTTACCTTGAAAACTTCCAGAAAATTTATGGGCACTGACAGATATGAACCATAACTGAATTAAATTTCTGGAATAAACCGGAAACTGATCTAATACACTTTCTGCGCGTTTGAAGGATAAATATTTCTATATCCAAACCACTCCATTTATCTTCTCCAAAAAATCCCATAATGAATTAATTAGGTGATTTTTATTTAATAAAAAATAATTGTCGAATTTAAATTTACCTCTCTATTTATTTCTGCTATTCTAATATGAACCTACAACTTAGTTCAATAAATATAGCGTACCTAAAGATTTATATCAATTTGTAAAGTATCATAACTAAATTTCAGTCAGTCATTTGTTTTCAGTTGAATGGTAAAAAATTTCAGAAAGTTTACTCCATCTGAAATTTGTTTAAACTTTTATAATTATCCTCGAGTACAATTTTATTAACTTTTTGTGTTTGATTTTTTGTCTTTCTAGCATACATTTCATGAAATAGTTTAAGAAAGCATCTTATCAACTATTCGATTAAATTCTTCATTCCAATAATTTTTAATAAACTTAACTCTTAAGTTATTATTTGATTAGAGGATAATTCTAATTCATGCTACATCAGGTACTATTAGGATAAGCAGAATTAGATAGAAATTCCCATAATATTAAATGTATGTTCCTTGAAGCGCTAATTCCTTTAGCCACATATCAATATTATTATTTATACAAGAAAATAATCATTTGGATGATTATAAATTACCTTTTCAATTTAATTGATCTTTTGAACTATTTTCCACATAGTAAAAAACTACATGTTTATGAAATGGATAGTAATACTATATAGTAGATTAAGATTAAGCAAGGTTTTTAAAATGTGGTTCAAACGATGATTTTTATTTATTTCCTTAATAATCTTTAAGTCAAAATGCATCTTGGTGAATAAAAATGGCAATTATGCTAATTAAATGACGAAGATGTTAATGATAAGTAGCTAGTTGTTGGTATTTAGCAAATTCTCTATTGATTTTTAAATAAATATCTTCTCACTTTTGGTTCTTTAAATAATACCTCAAAATTGACACAAAAAATTATATACTTAATTTGATGAGTGTATATTTAATAATTCACATTGTGTGCAGTATCGTTATATATAATTCCAACACTCTTCGAAATTTGCTTATTATTATAGTGGAGGAAGTGCTTGTAATTCACCTTAACAACATATACAATCAGAATATATTTCTAGTACATTTGCAAGACTTCCAAAGAGAATAATTTAATTGCTGAAATGATAGGTCTCGAGTAGATTTAAATAAAGACCTGAATAATCTAATCCTAAAAATAGCTTATTTTGAGATCAAGCTCCCTCAAAGTCATTCGCTATTAAATAAAAAAATTCTTTTTTGCTTCTACGTTTCTCTATATAATAACACTAGCTATTTTTTAGATAAACTTATCAAGAAATGTTACCTGTAGAAAATTTATATGTACAATTTAATTCGCTCATCAATAGCATATCAACAGAACCTTATATATTTTTCCTATTCAAATTCGTAAAATTTTAATTTTTATTCTCTCTTTATGGATATAGACTACTCTATCTTATTTCAATAAGAATTCAATCAATTTTCAAAGATTTTGTCATCTAAATAATTTTCTATCCTGCTATCTGTTGGCAGATATACTCTCTAGATTGGGAATGATTTTTTCTTCGTATTAAAGATACAGTCTAAAGTATCTAATTTTGTAAGACTTTTTAATTTTGTGGTATAAATTGAATGATCCAAAAAGCAATTTAGATTCTCAGCTCAGCTCTGAGGAATTCGCTTAAAATTCTTTTAACATTAAGGGCTTAAAATATAGTGGGCAGTTTCTGCTATTTTATCTTATTTCCCCTTCTCAATCAAGATATGAATTTGGTTACAATATCGACCCATTAGTCTTGATTAACTTCATTTATCTAAAAATTTGATCTGAATTCTATAAAATTTTATAAACTATGTTTGGCTATTACTTAAAGAAGAAAAGACAGATCATCGTTCCATTTTTCACTTTCATTGGTAAAGCGCTCTTGTACCTTTATTTAAAAATCAACTTCTTTGAATTGGGTCTTTTATTCCTTCTAGGAATCTAGATTGAATTTTAAAAAGATTATTGAATTTGGAAAAAATAAAAAAAATAAATTTGAATCCATTTTTTAAGTAATTAATTACTCTTACTTATTGGATCTTTTTAATATTATGCAATTTTACATATTTTATTTTTATTAATTATGTTAACAGCTAAATAATCGCAAACAACACATAACAACAGAAAATTGCATAAATTGATATTTATACTCTAAAATGGTTTATATAATAAAAAATTTTTCAAGGGCTGTTCTTCAAAACAATAAATTTTTCATTACTTTATATTTAAGTTTACAATCCTTTAAGTACTAAATCAAAAATGGATCTGTATACTCTTAAATTCCTTGAAAAATCAAAATGGGAATTATCTTTTTTATCATTTTTAAGAGGCTCTTGAGTATATCCATAATATAAAGCATTCTGTTGTTAAAGTTCTTATGTGTATTAAAAGTTATTAATGGTCTTATCCTCATTATAGTAAACCATTATATGTAGATAATATGAATAATCCTCAAGATAATCAAGCAATATTGCTGTATTTCTTCATTAAATTATGAAAAATGAAAGTAAAAAAAGTTATAAAATGAATCATTATCAAAAATATTGTTGTCATATTCATAATGCTATTAAAGCAAATAAAATTGCCAATAATCTCTAACACATTTAAGCTAACTTTATTTTTTTAACTATCGGATAAAGAGATGATTTTGATCACAATATGAAACTGGTGCTAATATTTAAGCATTTCTTGATGTATCTTCTAAGTAAAATTTAATACTAAATATGTGTATTCTAAGAATATATTATTTGATTACAATGAGACAGTCCTAGAGTAAGCATTCCTAATATATAATATCCAGTAACAATATCATTTTCTTATTGATACTCATGAAAAATCTAAAATAAATTATTAAAGTTGTCAACTATTGTTTATCAGTTTTATTACAAACTAAGTCACATTAAATAGCATATTAAATTTGATGAGTAATCAAAATCAAAAATTTTATTTTGGATTTCTTTTTTTCATTAATTTAATGNATATAGACTACTCTATCTTATTTCAATAAGAATTCAATCAATTTTCAAAGATTTTGTCATCTAAATAATTTTCTATCCTGCTATCTGTTGGCAGATATACTCTCTAGATTGGGAATGATTTTTTCTTCGTATTAAAGATACAGTCTAAAGTATCTAATTTTGTAAGACTTTTTAATTTTGTGGTATAAATTGAATGATCCAAAAAGCAATTTAGATTCTCAGCTCAGCTCTGAGGAATTCGCTTAAAATTCTTTTAACATTAAGGGCTTAAAATATAGTGGGCAGTTTCTGCTATTTTATCTTATTTCCCCTTCTCAATCAAGATATGAATTTGGTTACAATATCGACCCATTAGTCTTGATTAACTTCATTTATCTAAAAATTTGATCTGAATTCTATAAAATTTTATAAACTATGTTTGGCTATTACTTAAAGAAGAAAAGACAGATCATCGTTCCATTTTTCACTTTCATTGGTAAAGCGCTCTTGTACCTTTATTTAAAAATCAACTTCTTTGAATTGGGTCTTTTATTCCTTCTAGGAATCTAGATTGAATTTTAAAAAGATTATTGAATTTGGAAAAAATAAAAAAAATAAATTTGAATCCATTTTTTAAGTAATTAATTACTCTTACTTATTGGATCTTTTTAATATTATGCAATTTTACATATTTTATTTTTATTAATTATGTTAACAGCTAAATAATCGCAAACAACACATAACAACAGAAAATTGCATAAATTGATATTTATACTCTAAAATGGTTTATATAATAAAAAATTTTTCAAGGGCTGTTCTTCAAAACAATAAATTTTTCATTACTTTATATTTAAGTTTACAATCCTTTAAGTACTAAATCAAAAATGGATCTGTATACTCTTAAATTCCTTGAAAAATCAAAATGGGAATTATCTTTTTTATCATTTTTAAGAGGCTCTTGAGTATATCCATAATATAAAGCATTCTGTTGTTAAAGTTCTTATGTGTATTAAAAGTTATTAATGGTCTTATCCTCATTATAGTAAACCATTATATGTAGATAATATGAATAATCCTCAAGATAATCAAGCAATATTGCTGTATTTCTTCATTAAATTATGAAAAATGAAAGTAAAAAAAGTTATAAAATGAATCATTATCAAAAATATTGTTGTCATATTCATAATGCTATTAAAGCAAATAAAATTGCCAATAATCTCTAACACATTTAAGCTAACTTTATTTTTTTAACTATCGGATAAAGAGATGATTTTGATCACAATATGAAACTGGTGCTAATATTTAAGCATTTCTTGATGTATCTTCTAAGTAAAATTTAATACTAAATATGTGTATTCTAAGAATATATTATTTGATTACAATGAGACAGTCCTAGAGTAAGCATTCCTAATATATAATATCCAGTAACAATATCATTTTCTTATTGATACTCATGAAAAATCTAAAATAAATTATTAAAGTTGTCAACTATTGTTTATCAGTTTTATTACAAACTAAGTCACATTAAATAGCATATTAAATTTGATGAGTAATCAAAATCAAAAATTTTATTTTGGATTTCTTTTTTTCATTAATTTAATGTTAAAAATAAAATTTTTTTGATTGAAATCCTACCTTTTTAGCTAGATTTGCTTCAACACAGATAATAGATCATCCAATAAATCTAAATTTGCTTATTTTTATAATCAGTGAATGTAATATTGAAAGCACATTTGAATTTAAAACAATAATTTAAACTGTATAATTATCATGTTAAATTATTTAAGGAGAACTAATTTTTATAAAGTAAAGACATTGGCTTGTTTTTTTTACTATACAATCTCTATTTAGAGATACACAAGCTTTCTATCCTCCATAAAGTGTGATTCTCTTTTCTCACATCTCAGTGTGATCTTAAAACTTTATTGAAAATAGATCTGTCTCCAATTATGTTGGATTCAATACTTTTTTATACTGAGATATTCAAATTTATTATCANAATTTTAAAAAGATTATTGAATTTGGAAAAAATAAAAAAAATAAATTTGAATCCATTTTTTAAGTAATTAATTACTCTTACTTATTGGATCTTTTTAATATTATGCAATTTTACATATTTTATTTTTATTAATTATGTTAACAGCTAAATAATCGCAAACAACACATAACAACAGAAAATTGCATAAATTGATATTTATACTCTAAAATGGTTTATATAATAAAAAATTTTTCAAGGGCTGTTCTTCAAAACAATAAATTTTTCATTACTTTATATTTAAGTTTACAATCCTTTAAGTACTAAATCAAAAATGGATCTGTATACTCTTAAATTCCTTGAAAAATCAAAATGGGAATTATCTTTTTTATCATTTTTAAGAGGCTCTTGAGTATATCCATAATATAAAGCATTCTGTTGTTAAAGTTCTTATGTGTATTAAAAGTTATTAATGGTCTTATCCTCATTATAGTAAACCATTATATGTAGATAATATGAATAATCCTCAAGATAATCAAGCAATATTGCTGTATTTCTTCATTAAATTATGAAAAATGAAAGTAAAAAAAGTTATAAAATGAATCATTATCAAAAATATTGTTGTCATATTCATAATGCTATTAAAGCAAATAAAATTGCCAATAATCTCTAACACATTTAAGCTAACTTTATTTTTTTAACTATCGGATAAAGAGATGATTTTGATCACAATATGAAACTGGTGCTAATATTTAAGCATTTCTTGATGTATCTTCTAAGTAAAATTTAATACTAAATATGTGTATTCTAAGAATATATTATTTGATTACAATGAGACAGTCCTAGAGTAAGCATTCCTAATATATAATATCCAGTAACAATATCATTTTCTTATTGATACTCATGAAAAATCTAAAATAAATTATTAAAGTTGTCAACTATTGTTTATCAGTTTTATTACAAACTAAGTCACATTAAATAGCATATTAAATTTGATGAGTAATCAAAATCAAAAATTTTATTTTGGATTTCTTTTTTTCATTAATTTAATGTTAAAAATAAAATTTTTTTGATTGAAATCCTACCTTTTTAGCTAGATTTGCTTCAACACAGATAATAGATCATCCAATAAATCTAAATTTGCTTATTTTTATAATCAGTGAATGTAATATTGAAAGCACATTTGAATTTAAAACAATAATTTAAACTGTATAATTATCATGTTAAATTATTTAAGGAGAACTAATTTTTATAAAGTAAAGACATTGGCTTGTTTTTTTTACTATACAATCTCTATTTAGAGATACACAAGCTTTCTATCCTCCATAAAGTGTGATTCTCTTTTCTCACATCTCAGTGTGATCTTAAAACTTTATTGAAAATAGATCTGTCTCCAATTATGTTGGATTCAATACTTTTTTATACTGAGATATTCAAATTTATTATCAAACTGATTACTATAATAATTCGAAAATAATTAAAAAAAAACATCCTATAAGTGACTTTATAATGAGGTTACCGAAAAAATATTCTTTTTTTAAGTGTTAGAAAATGTAAATAGTTCTTATCCAACATATACTGATGAGAACATACTTTTATTGGCCTCTTGTCCATCAATTTTGAAAGAGCCACTATATACAGAAATCTCTTGCTATAAAGCAATAAAAATATGTATTTCCCACAAGTTTCCCCCAAATAAATTTCAAATATTAAGTTTTTGGAAACATGTTTCGTAGTTACAAAAATTAAGGTTATTTAAAATGAGCCAAAATTCTGAAACTGAATTTTAGGTTCAATATATAGGTATCCACTTTCTGATATTTATTGATATTTATCTAATTATTTTATATTTTTATTTCTTTATTTTCTATGTTTAAAATAGTTTGTTATATTATAAACAGATATCTATATATGAATTACAGTTTAAATTCAATAATAAACAAAAAAGTAAGTAAATGAATTGGAAAAATTATTTCGACAACCCTAAATGTATATATGTATCTTCCATAATACAAAATAATAAAAAATATCAATCTTGCCAAGATCTATGAAACTCAACTAAATACTATATCTAAAACTGATCTAAAATTGATTTTTTAAAGACAATAATATTTCTTCTGTCTAATTATTGATATCATTTTCAAAAATGCTCTCTACCTTGCCTATATCTTAATTGATCCTATTCGATCAATAAACTCATTTTTCAATTTTAATCGTTTTATATTAATATGGTGTTGAGTATTTTTGTGTTTGCGAGTTCAACTATTAAACTTCGACTTTAATCAGGTTCAATATGAAAATAATCGTATGTGCAATCAACCTAATAGGCCCATTAAATCTACCCCGTGATATATATCATCAGAGACTAAATCTAAATTTTACCTATATTAGCTTCAACTATTGAAAAAGCACTTAATTCAGTTAGCTTATAATAAACTAAATTGATAAGTATCTTTCTTAATTTTTTGAGAAATTAATTGCCAAATTATTTTTATGATAGTTAAAAAGCACAATTGTATTAAAGGAAATAAATATGCATCATCCTTTTCATCTTTTTAAGCCCATATAAATACTTTACTTATTGCAATTGATCACCCATTCTTTGCTAGTCTTCAAAAATATGAAAATTTTCCAATCTAACCCATTTTAATAAGACGAAAAATAGTATTTTCACTAAATCGCTATAGTTAATTTTTTACTCAATTTTTGGAATCATCAAGTTTCTTTTAGATCTCCCAATAGTTTGATAATTTTGGTAAATGCTTCTCTTTTAGTTTATGATTTTTTTTATCGATGTTTATTTTAAATAATGTATATTTGTTAAATTTATAATTTGTGTCAAACTCATTTTGCTATATTAATGAATTGATGTCTATCATTAGAATTTAAACAAGTTATTCTATTAAAATAAAAATTAAATAAAAAAACTAGATTCAATAAATCTAAAATTATTGAATTGAAAAATTATACTTTTGTTATTTTTATCTCATTAAAGATTTGAAATTTTCATCATAAAATAAGTTGAAGTATCAATTATAAAATTACCAACTACTTTCCTTAATATAATCACTAATTAGTTTTCGATTTAACCAAAAATAAAATGATATTTATGTTGCTAATACTTTTTTTTTTATATCATATTATTCAAAAACATTTAGAAGTAATTAGAAAATATCTTTTACTCACAATTAGCTACCCAAGTATTATAATTAAGAAGAAAATTATTGGAATTTACAAGTTTATATGTACTCAAAAATATCACCTTTTTCTCATAAATCATCTAATGTATAAAAGGCTATTTAATAAATTAATATTTAAGTTAGTCTTAAAGAAATTTTATTATTCATTACTTTAACTATTTTCACCACAATTTATAAATCCGATACTTATCGTAAATATTAAGGAGCGAGATAGATTTTGTTCAAGCGGATTACTATCTCTTTATTTTTAGTTAAAAATTAAACTAATTAATGCATAAAAAAGATAAACTCAAAAAATTATAAAACTCTGGTCTATTTCAAATTTAGTATTAGTTTATAAATTAAATTATCAATTCTATATCATCAAAGAAAAAAAAATGCCAATTTAATTAAATGATAGTTTTTTAACCTTTTCAAAGTAGATCTTTGTTGTTTTTTGTAAAGAGCTTAATACAGTTTTTATATAATAAGACTAAAAAAAGTAATAGAAGTTCATTTTTTAATTAATAATATAATGTACGAAGGAATCAAAAGAAGAGTTGTTTTAGATTTTGGTACAAGTGACAAAAAAAAATTAATGAATTAATTTCATTTTGAGGATTGAACTCTTTAAAACATATGAAATTTCAGATGGTTTAAAATTTCTTGAAGCTAACAAACCTTTGGAATATCATGAAAATTAAAAATAGAAGTGTGATGTTATTAAAAATAACATTAAGAAAACTATTTTATAATTAAAATAAGTATCTGAACATGAATTTAATAAAAATGACTATTCAAGGTAATTAAAAAATATGAAAATATTAGAAGATTATAAAATGGTTATAATTTAAGTTCTTCTCACCTCTGTAGACTAAAAATTCAAATATGAAGTTCAAATTCAATAAATTTATTAGTTGAAATGAAGATTCATATCAGAAAGCAATGTTTTTAAAGTATAAGAATTAAGAATTCAAATTAATTGGATATAATTTTGTGAAATGTAATTTGAGTGGATCTGAATTTGGAAATGTCGAAATTAGCGGACTAAATTTGAATGAAGCTTAATTATACATAAATTAGAGGTCGTAGTATTTAAGTTCTTTAAGTATGATTCTCTTCTGGTTGTATTACGTTAGCTTCTGGTAAAAATTAAAATATTTAGATTTTCTTTATATTAATTAAAACAATTTTGAGTGGTAACTTAATATATTTAAAAACTTTAAATTTGTTTGGTGGATGTAATCAAAAAAATCAGTTTAGCATTGCT
>CAJJDM010000191.1:0-11000 GCA_905182975.1 Paramecium primaurelia
CTTCCCATCGGCAAAGCCCTCTGTGATTCATAGAGCTAATCCAAACTCTGATACCAATAGATACCATGTTATGCTTGACTGAGATAAGAATCTACACTTTATCGACCTCAACAAAACCTAAGAACAATTACTGGACTGCTACTATAAAGAAGAGAACAACAACATCAACATAGTCAAAGCTAATTGGGATATGTTTTTAAAAATATTAAAGAGATTGTGTAGAAGATGTTGAATCATCGATCAGCTCCAATAATGAATTAAAGATAGAATAGAAAAGGCCCTACCTCAATTTATTTAACTCCAATAATCAGAAGTTATTATTATTGAGGATAACCCCGAAGAAGTACCTGTAAACAAATAGAAAAAGAAATTGGATCTGCTTTAATAATGATAAACTAAGTGACAATGAACTTTAAGAGATCATTCAAGAAGGCGATGAAGGAGGACTTGATACATTTGAAAGAAAGCAAACACAGATTATTTTAGCTGACCTCAACTCTTTTTAGACTCATTGGTAAAGAATTGCAAGTCAGCAAAAATAAGATCTAAATAAAGATAAAAAGGACTAGGGAAGAGACTATTTCAATCCTTTATAAAGAAAGGAGAAATCGATTTAATCAAACCATACAATGATCTCCTAACCAAACTTCGAATCCTAACAACATATCTTAATTTTTTAAGAGAATAAATGTTTAAATAACAAGTAGTAATCGTTTAAAGCGCCACTTCTGGAATTAAATAATATATTTAAGGATGCAGGCAACTAATGGATAACCAATTAAGATAATGGTTAATCCATAATACTTCATCCATAGGGCAAAAACGATGGAAACTATATGACTTGTAGTATAGTGAGGATGAAGTAGTATTTAAGTATGAATTATCTGGGAGCGAAGACTGTATTGATTCTTAGCAGAAAGCCAATTTAGAGAATACCTAAATAAAGGATCAAATGATACCTAACAATCATTATCATTAATAACAAGGCAATTAGACAACTCTTTATGAATAATGGATTTAAGATCCTTAGTAGAACAAGATATATTCATCAAGAAATTTTGCAGATTCATATTCATCATCTCATACAACTTGAATTATATAGAGCCAAAATGGAGTAAGATTCTATGCATATGTCCCTTCTGTTCTAAACTTTACACCTGGAAAATTGGACTCGGCCATAATTGTTCCTTTAGCTCGTGTTGACCTCTTGTGAAGAATAAATCTGTCGACAGCAACATTAAATGTAAAATATAAATAAATAAATAAAAATAATCCAATCAATTCAAGTATATTTATAAGGGTAAAAAATAATATTCTCTTATCAAATATTAAATTCATTTATCAACAACTTTGAAATCTTCTTATGATTCTAAGAATAGCAATAAGAAAAAATTTATCTTTTTGGAATATTAGATGAATGAAATACTCTTTCTGATTGTAAAATTACATGGAGAGTTCCTAATAATCTTTTTATATTCTAGGAATTGAAATGTCAATATTAATCATTTTATAGCTTAAAGAACTATATATTATTTAATATAAAATAAAATTAAGTTTGTAGTAATAAAGAGAAAAGAAATTTATTTATTCAACTTATCAAATAAATAATATTTTGGTAATTATTAATATTATTAAAATCTATATTTTCAATTTGATAGTAGTCTAAAAATTAGATTCTAATCATTATAAAAGCTTTTAAAAAGGATTTGATTTAAAAATTTGAGAAAAAAGAATCATTTCAAATTGATATATGAATTTGAAAATCAAAGATTTGAAATAGATATTTTTGTTTATTATCTAAATAATAAAATAAATCATAATTCCTGATATTCTTTTGATTGTTTATCCCAAGTGATCAGATACTGTCCATCATCATTCATACATCCAAAAATCTTATTTTTTTTATATTAAATAGATTACTCAATTATAAATTCATAATTTTATTACTTCCTTATTAAATTCACATTTGAAGCATTCTTATTCACAATAATACATTTAGATTTTATGTATTATTAAGGATATTATGTCCAATCAGATCCACTTTGAATTTTAATGGAATATCTTTTGTATTTGAATATTATTTACCAGAAGGATTTCTTCTCCCCAAGGATATAATATGAATGTATTATTATTAATAAAGCATAATCCAAGACCGAATTCGTCTTAAAATTTAATCTTTTATATTACATTCCATTATTTATTTCATTCTGATTGTTCAATTACTAATATCTATTAATCATATCCACAAGATATTAATCTATTTTATTGTTCATTAAAACTTAATCCTAAAACCCTTTTAGTATGACTTGCTGTCTATGAAAACAAACATTAATTTTATTTGTACCACAATTTAATTGTTTTATCATTTCCACCTGATGCAAGAAGATCTTCATTATCGTTTAATTCAAAACACCATATTACACCTGTATGTCCATTCAATTTCTATTAACAAAACAATGAATTATTTTGATTTCTTGCCCAGAACAATCTTTATTAACCGCAATTGCATCACAATTTTGATCTTATATAATTTAGTTTTCTTAAATTAATTGATAATTGAATGTATTAAGATTCTATTGAGTAAATATAAGAATGTTTTATTAAATATTTGATTATTTTAGTATTTTCTTTATTATTCTTCATCAATCTTATCTATTAATGTCTATATTATTAATATTTCTTATAAAAATTAATTATTTTATATATTACTCAATATTAATTAATATATTTATATTTCTATTAAGTTTTTAATATAATCAAAAATAAGCATTTCAATATTAACAATTATTTAATTCATTATAATTTTTCATTTGCTTTCAGCCTGCTCCTTATAAAATTCGTTATTTTTAGATGATAATTTTGACTTATCAAAGTAATTGAATAGATTGCTCAAAGAACCATTAAACTAATAGGTAAACTAAAACATATAAGAATCATTGTTAGTATCTTTTCATTTCAACATAAATAAAACGAAAATCATGAATTAAATACAATTGAAATGTACAAAGAGAATAGATTCATACTTCTTTGTAAATTTTACTCAAATTTTACTCTATCTAATTAAGTTTAAGTTTTAATTATGCTTCGATTGTATTCCTTTATAATCAATTAATCTAATAAAATAGTGATTTATACTAAGCATACAAACAGTCTTGAATACTTAAATCTAAAAATTGCTTACTAACTTAAAATCTAATCATATAAATTAAAGATTTTAACCTTTTAACAATAAATCAACTGATAAATTTATTTATTCTACTAACCCTTCTCTTTCACTCTATAACAATCTGGTTGATAAAATAAAATCATAAATTTATAAAAGGATTTATAACATACATTAATTTCATTATAATACTTTAAAATAATTCTCAATTAAAATGCAAAGATATAAATATATTTCATTATTCATGAATTAAACATACAAGATTTTAAATCTAATATAGTTGAGAAAAATAATTTTTTTCACAAAGTTTGCTTCGAATAATTATCATAGCACTCTTATGATAAATTTTCAATATTCGTTCATCGTTAACCTTTTCTAATTTTATCTTACAGGTGTGTATTTTTATTTATTACATACATTATAGTTAATTTATAGTTTACCATCAATTTAATCATTTTAAAAGGTTGTAATATTTCTTAAGTGAATAACACAAAAGATTTAAATATTAAATCATTAGAGTTCAATATTCAAGCTTATATAAATGACTATAGCAATTAAATATAAAACTTAATCCAAATTTAGCTCTACCAAAAAAATATAGATTAGAGCTTGCTAAGAAAAATCACCTAGTTATTTAAATAGAATGTTACAGTTATTAATATTGATGAGACAAAATTTGGAAGAAACTTAAAAGCACCAAAATGTAGACAAAAGAAAAATAATAATTAAATGCTTCCTTAACTTTCTAGTTCCAATTAACTTAAAACAGAGAATCTAAAAAATATTACAACTCTGTAATCATTTATTTCTACCACCTTATATTCCATAATTAAATTTTATAGAGCTTTTTTGGGCTTAGGTTAAGTTATAGTTCCGTAGAAAATAGGGTCTGTTAATTAGTCAAGAATTTCATTAAATTTCCCTTATTCTTATTAGCATATCAATAAATAAAGTGAAGTTAACTTGATATACCAATTTGAAGAATTTTTAAGAGCTTGCATATAAAGGGAGAAATTTTGAGAACTATGTAAAAAAAATCAATATTTATTTTCTTATAACAATTTAAGTATTAAGTATTAAAAATTAAAATTTGATTGTCTATTCTTACAAAATGTATAAAAAATATAATTTGAATTTGCCTTTATTTTATATCATAAAATTATTGAAAGATCTAATTAAATCCCTAATTTATCATTACACATTTTATTTAAGATAAAAAAATAAGTTAGAAAAATTATGATAAAGTTTAATATGTTGAATTATTTGAGCAGTGAGATAATTTTGAATAAATCAGAAAAGAAATCACAATTTGAGTAATTATTTAAATAATGTTTAACAAATAAGATAGAAACATATTTTGGATATTAGAAAAGTGCGTCAAAAGAATTATTTCATTTGATAATACTTCATCCTTCCATGATATTTTATTCATAAATCCAGTGGTTAAATATAGTATCATGATCTAAGTATGGAAATCTAATTTTTAATACGGTTGGAAATTTGTCGTAAAGAATTCTTATAGATAATCAGGAGATAAGAGATTTCTATAGAGAACCTAATATTGATCTATAATAAACAAATATGCAGGGTTTAAATTTCATATTTGATAAAGTTATAAAAAATAAGTTTCTGTTTTTGTTGCTATATTATGACTAAAAATTTCAAATGAATTCATTTTTTTTTGTTGATGGCTATGTGTAGAAGTATATCTTAAGGTCTGATACTAAAATATAGATATCATGAAATTGAATATACTAAATTATTCTACTAATATTATGTATTTATTTGTAGATTTTCAATTTCCAAAAACAAAATATATTGTTATTTGTTGATAGATAGGTTTCAGACATCATAAGGATTAATAGAATTATCAAAGTTTTTTAGTCGTATTTATTTTTTTCCTTTTTTCTATTATTTGAGCAAATATCTAATGAACTTATTGTAAAACTATTAAATCTCTTTAAGTTAAAATAGAAGCAGTATGGTGCTTGAATTTTATATAAATTCTTACAATAATAATAAATACATATATCTTAATTAGAAATTTTAATATAACCAAATTAGATTATTCGTAATAATAAATAATTAATTATCAAAAATTATATGTTTATCAAAGAGATCAAGAGATATTTAGGTTGTTTATATATTTTCAAAATCATTTGAATAAAATCATGCAAATTCATTATAAATCTAAACTGATTAACCAGCACTTCAAAATATACCTTCAGAGAGTAAATTTTAAAGTTAATTTAATGATTTTCTTTTCCTTTATTTAATGTTTTTGCATATCATTATATATTTATTTATTCTGATTAAGCGAAATCATAAACTATTTGCCTTAATTAGCCAAATCGGTTTTTAAAGATTAGTTTATTATACAGAAATGCATAAAAAGATTGATTAAAATATCAGAATAATTAATATAGCAAAGGACAATGGAGCCATTCTAACATACGTTTAATAATAGAATTTGGATAATAGAACATTTTCATAAGTTTTTATGAATCTAGCTGCTGTGATTCTAATTATGGTAGGATAAGTCATTATAAATTTGTTAAATTGATATTATAATATTAGATTGAAAAAATGAAAGTAGGATTTTTTATCGAACAGTCAGATCAGGAATGAATTAAAGTATTGTATATATAACTCACTTATAATAATTTTATAGTTGAATTAAAAAAAATTATACATTTACATGCAAATAATAATGCAGTTGGCATATTAATATCTTGTTAATAAAAGTATAATAGAATTACCCCGATATTATTATTTGCATTTATCTTTATCTAATTATTTTAATCGTTATTTAAGTTCTATAAACTTTCAGCTTATTTAAGTTAATTAAAATTCCATTCATGATTTATATTATTGTAGTTTACTTGATTTTTAAAATATTGGAATGAATTATCTTTGATAGAATATGTTGAAATCATTATAGATTATATTAAATTATGAATAAGACTATTATCATGTAAGACATTAAAAGATAGTACTTATATTAATAAAGTGATAGTCTATGAAATAAAATTTTTTATTGAGATATATATAGGATATATTGATTTAATTCAATAAATATTGAGTCCTAGATAATCAATAGAGAATTCTATCATGCTCCTTGTTCATGAAATTTTACATTAATCTCTAGGGGATTCTAATCCTTTTCATTAAAATTCTATATAGTTTGGCCATTTAAACTTTGATGAGAGTTTAATTAAATAGAATGAAAGCCTTTAGAAATAAAAAACTGAGGTTATTTTGAAAATAAATCTATCTTTAAAACATTTGTAAAGGTATTTTTCAAATCTTATAAAGCAATCTTTTTGTTAAAATCCTAGTTTTTATTGTAGAAATACCATAATGATAAATTTATCCAAACTAGAAAATATAAATTTTATTCTTTGATACTCTGGATTCATTATAATAATTATTAGATTATAAATAAAAGTTTGTTGCTTTATTTTACAAATTTCTAGTAAATCTTTTGATAGAATTAAAATAATATAATTTTTTAGTATAAGAATAGATAGCTTATGATTGTATAATTCATCTCAACTCATTTCATGTTTCTTATTTATTTATATATACTGATATTTCGATAGTTATTAAATTTTGTTTAGAGATTAATTAATTAGTGCTTTTGTAACAAAATTATATATATATTTACAAGTTATAAAATAATCAATAATTCATTATAAATAATTTTGAGTTTTTAGTATAAAATTGATTTAAAATAAATTCTTTTTATTTGTATATTTATTCTGAATAAGTGGGTCAAAATTTAAATATTTTATTTGCTCATGACTAATAGCCTTTTTATATGAATACAAATGATTATAAAATTATTTTATGCATTTTAATAAAGTAATTATGATTTAAAGTATCTTATTATTATGGTTAATAAGTCAAAAAAATGATTTATTATTAACATTATCAAATGATGATTGAAATGGAAATTAAATTTCAGAACTTATTTTTCAGTAATGCAAGTAATTACACGAAGAATATTATTTAATTTCCAAAAATAATGTTATTTAGATTTTCAAAGTTAAAATTAATTGCACAAATATTCAGGGGGAAGTTTTACCTACCAAAGTTTCTAAATATCGAGGTCGAAGAGGCTTCCAATAATTTTTCCATCTATAACTGTAGCTGGATCTGGTGGTTTGGAGTTAAAAATTCCCCTCCAGCCCTATTTCTAATCAAACCAAGGTTCTGATCTGAGGCAAGTTTGCCCAGACATTGTAAAAAAAATCAAGAAAGAGTTAGAAACCCTTTAATAACATTAGTATGAAAGAATTCTAACCTGTATTTTTATGATTTAAATAAAATAATGTGAATTAACCTTACAGATATTATTTTATATTTGATTAATTTCATGACTCATTAATTTTGAAATTTGAAACTCTAAAATGAAATGAATTAAACTAATATATAACTAAACAGAAAAATTATAGTTTTGGACTGTGTCTTGTAAGATTAAGGATTTTTGATCTTTTAATTGTTTTTCCTTTCATATATTATTGATCAAATCAACCATATTATGAATTAAATATAAAATTTAATCAAATTAAATATAGCGAGAGAACTATAAATAATTATTTTTGTTATAAATAATTTGAAAATTCTGATCTTATAAAATAAGTAAGTCTAATAATAAAGAAAAATTAGATTACTGAATTTATTTATTAACGAATCAAATAATCATAGATAAATAATACAACTAATTATTAAACTATTGTAAAATCTCCTTTTATCATTGGGCATGTTGTATTTAAGAATCATAATTACTCATTCCTCTTTTAATACTAAAAAAGTTGTTTTATTTTGTTTGTATTTAATTAAATTTAAGATATTTAGTAATTGATTTAATAAATAAATAGGAAATATATACATTTTTAAATATCATTATTTCATTTTATTTTCAGTTTCATTATTTAGTATTAATTTTTTTGTCAAACAATCAAATTTCTAATGAATTTCATTTCATTATAATGATTCAATTTTTTGATCTAACTGTTAGGAAGAATATGTAAAATCATAATCTGGTACTAATCAAATTTTATAAAATTAGTATATTAGTTTAAAAATGGGAATAATTTTTGTGATTATCATTATTATTAATATATTATTAATGAAGTAGTAGTTTTTCTTGAAATATCTATTTTAGATTAATAGATAATTTAACTTTGTCTTAAATATGTTGTTGAAAAAAGGTAAGATTTAATATTAATAGATGATGCCAAAATATACCTTTAAGAAAGAAAGTCTGGAATAATAGAAAAAAGAGAATCATTTAACAAATAGAATGTAGGAATTTTAAATGACATAAAAGAAAACCTGGAAAGACTGGCACTGAACTTCGATGTGTTTATTGATAAAATTAAGGAAAAATATAGAGGCTGTAATGAAGATTATAGTAATTCGATGAAATAGAACATATCAATTTAAATAGAAATTTAATAATAGATTGACATATTAATTAAAAGAAATTTATAATCTCTTTTAATTTAATTAGGTAATCTATTCAATAGTCAATTGTAGTAAAAGTGTTAACAATTAGTATCAGGTTTAAATTTTGGTAAATAGAGTGTAACATTGTATAAATTATTTGATATAGGATCTGTTATTGATTAATAGACATAGTTAAAAACAGATTGGAAATGTGATAAACATGAACAAGAAATAGTTTTGTTGATATATCTTAATAAAAAAGTATTTAAAATAAATTAGCTTATCTTGAAATTGTTCCTGAAAAAGTTATATAATACACAAATTTAGGATAATTATTATAATAGTGAGATAAGTAAATTTAATAGGCTTTAAAATTATTTAATGTTTCTTAAAGCAGTACTTCGAATAAATAATAATTAGTATTACTTTAATCGAAAGATTTTTTTGAGAAGTAATTTTAAAACTATTTGAGACCATAAATTGTATAAATTTAATTCAAATCTTAATTAGAAATGATGATTTAGAATATCATAATATGTTCATATAAATAACTTGGCAAACATTAAGTAAAGTAGATCTTAATAATATTGTTGAACTTTTAAATTCATAAAATAGATTATCTCTTATTTATTATATCATAGAATAAGAAATTTTAATTCAAAGATTAAGCTATTGATTCAACTTAATTTGATGTAAGAAATATTAATAAAAGACTTTTTCATTAATGATATTTTTTTTCAACAAATATTTCAATATATATTAGAAAAATCTTTTATTCTTTTTTAAAGCGTTTCCAAATTAGAATATATATGTATTCGTTATTGACATCTTTATAAATTGAAATGAATTTAAATCAAATAATGAATTAAATTCACTGCCAATATAAATAAAAATCAGAATCCTTTTTCTATTATTCATTGTATTTGGTGAAGGGCATATATAACCTCATCTTATTTTGAGTAGCCAAAATCAATCTTATTGGTCAGCGTATTGATGGAAACGAGAATAAAATTAAGATTTGATTAAAATCTTTTTCAGATTATCATATTAAAGGCCATTTTTTATTAAACTCCATAAAATGGCATCCAACCATTAAAAATCTCTTGCCCTTTAAGGAAAAATTTAAATATTAATTCAACAAAAAAAAAATATAACATGGGATTTTTTATATTAAAAATCGATATTTCCATAAGAGATTCTGGTCAATCTGAGTTTGATTTCAAAAATAAATTTTATTTGCTTTCTTCAGTAAAATGAAAACATCTGTTGCTATTAGTTTTTTAGATTATATTAGCAGAAGTGATTTTTGTATTGCAGGTGGATTTGATGATGTCACCAGAGATTTTCAATAAGAATATTAGCTTTATCTCAATAAATAAACTGTATCTAAGTTTTATTAAAAATATTATAAATTATTTGATTGATGTCAGTAATTATTAAATAATGTTGATTGATTTAGACAGAAAATCAATTAAATATATAATTGATAATAAAATAATTTTAATCCCTTTGGTAATCCAGATTTAGCTATATATACAATCAATGCGTGTAAATTCAATTTTTAAATAATAATGAAATCAAAAGTGCTCAAAGGAACTCAAGATATAGATACAACAAAACTAAGATAAATTATTAAAAGACGACTAGAATTTGTGCTCACATTTCTTTGGATTTTAGAACTCTTAATTTTACAATGAACTGTCTAAACAAATTTAAAACAAAAAATAGTTTACATTGCTTCTGTAAAGAAGATGTATCATTAACCTCCTGTTAAAAATGGTCTAACAGTTTACCTTATATTAAGAAACCTATGTAGATAGACAAGTAGGTAACTAGAATGACGGGATGATGTGAAAGAATTTTATTTAAATTAAAAAAATGTAAGTTATTCTTTATAACTAGATATTCTACTTACATTTATATAAATAATAGATTCATAATGGCTCATCTATTCTGAATAATATGATTATAAAGATGAATAAATTGATGGCAATTTAATATTGGAGATAGATGTAGCATTTTCTATTTTACTCAAATTATCAACACAGGATTTTTTTCATTTAAAAAATGCTGAAGGTGAGGTTATAAAATATTTTTGGGGAATTTACTTAATCAAAATTATGAAAAGGATAATAAAATAATAACATAATCAATATGAATTATTTAAAAAGTTAAGAACAAAAATATGATCATTAATTTCCAATCAAACAGAATCAAATGTCCAATTTTAGTTAAGTGTAAGAACACAAGAAAAAGTGATTAGATTAATAATAATATATTATTATAATATTTTCATTCTTATCTTATGATAACTACAGTTAAAAAATATAATCTACATTAGAATAATAATTATTATAAAAATTTAATTGTTAACATTTCTAAT
>CAJJDM010000191.1:16475-31347 GCA_905182975.1 Paramecium primaurelia
CACTTTCAGAATTATCTTTTGGCATAAGAGATATTGAAATATTTATAGGTAAAAATATCAATAATTTAAGATTGTCCATTTGGTTTTCCTTTTGATTTTTTTTGTGAAGGAATTTGTGGAAATGGAGAGATAGATAAAGCTGAATAATGTGATGATGGAAATATTTATCCTTTTGATGGATGTTTTAATTGCCAATATTCTTGTGTTGAAGGTTGTTCTAATTGTATTAATGGAATTTGTTTTGAATGCTAAGAAGGATGGACATTCTAAGAATTTACATGTACTAAAGATTTCCTTATAAATACTCAAGATTAATTTCTTATTGAATAGCAGTAATAATGTTTAAACAATTGTAAATTATGTATAAATAAGATGTGTTAAGAATGTGATATTGGATTCTATTTAATCAACAATAAATGTTAAACTATTTGTGGAGATGGAATAATAGCTGGAGATGAAGTATGTGAATTAGATTAATAAGATTGTTAAAATTGTTAATTTATTTGTTCTAAATATTGTGATGTATGCATAGAAGATGAATGTCGGTAATGTATAATTGGATATAAATTTGATTATATTGAAAAATATTGTTAACCTATATGTGGAAATGGTGTTTTGTCTGATAATGAAGAATGTGATGATTTTAATATAGAAAATGGGGATGGATGTTCTAGTTAATGTAAAATTGAATAGAATTATATTTGTAAGAATTATTAGTACTCATTTTCAGAATGTAATTATTAAAAATATCCTTCATTCTAACTTTCATTAAAAAATACATATCATTAATATTAATATGTGTCTATTTATTTTGATTAAATGGTTAAAACAAAGAGTTAGAATGTTTTTTCGAAAATGATAAGTATGCGTTTAATTGGACCAAAAGAAATATATTATGATTTAAATTTGATTCCAATCCAAGAACCCTTTGAATTAGTTTCATCTGCAGAATATTTAGTGGAAGTTGTAATAAATACTACTTTATCATAACCTCCTATTTTAGAAGTAATTCTAGAAGATTAACTCTTTAATCAAAATGATGCTCCACTTATCAATCATATTAATTAGATCAAACTTAATCTTCCATAATACCTAGATGATCATTAAAAATAGAATGCTATTTACCTTAAAGAAGTTGCTAAATACACTATGATTTCAATGGGAGGATCAGTTGTGTTAATATTGATTCTTTGTGGCTCATTATTAATTTAAGAAACACTTGAAATACTTCAATAGTAATCCTACCTTAGATTTATTAATGTAATTTTTCCTCTTAATTTATTTATTTATTTTGAATCAAGTAATTTGATATCAATGTAACCTATTTTCGACAAAATTAGAATTGATAATGTATAAACATCATTTATGATTGATTAATATTTGGAATCTTAAGGGAAATTATTATTCTATGAAGTAAATGCAGATATCTTATTTAATATTTAAACTTAAGTATTCCTAATTATCATACTAATGATTACCTTTTATTTAAATTATTTTTTCATAAAACTATTAAGGAAATTAGAATATTAATAGTTTTTTTATTTTGGTTAATATATTGCTAAATTTTTAATGAAAGTCTTAAAGTCTATGTAAAAATTCAAAAGAAACTTTGAAACTTAAGCATTCTAAGACTTTCTGAACACAAATAGTTGGGATCTCCTTTTTATGTCCTTTCTCTAAATCTAGTCAAAAACTAACAACATTATTTCTAAAGTAATTGCATATCTGATTTTGTATATCAGTCTTTTTCTTTCATCAACAATTTTTAATAGAATAAGTATTCCAAATATAAGGAATCCTAGAATAATTATGGATTTCAAAGTCAAATTAAATCAAAATATTGAAAAAAGCTTTATTTATAAGCGTATTAGTGATGGTTCAATAAAATCAAAAATTACAAATTATGTTATTAACTTTTGTATGTTAATTCGATTTAATCTATCTTTTCATTACGAAACCTTTTAAGAACATCATAGATTAAATTAATACTATGGCATTGGAAATAAGTTCATTTATATTTTGTTTTTCATCAGCATTTTATTGGAATGATTTTACAGATAAATTGAATTATAGTATTTAAATATAATTTGGATGGTTTTAAATAGGAATGTTATTGTCATGCTTATTTATTAATTTCGTTTCATAATTATGCATGATAGGTGTAGAACTGAAAAAGATTATAGTTAAAAAGTTATATCATTCCAAATAAAATTAGATGCCAATGAAAACTAATCCATTTTTAATTCCTTGAGAACTTTTTTGAATTTTAGTGTAATTATATAACCATATCATATAATAAAAGCATATAAAATGTTAATTTGAATATCCTTTTATTAATCGATAGATTCATAACTTTATTTCCAAATTTAATACAATCACCTTAATTGACTTAATTATTTTCAAACTCTTTTCCCATTTCTTTTTCTGTAAAATGTATAAAATTTCATTTTTACACATTTTCAAATATCTCCATCTAAATTTATTATTAAAATAATTTATAATCATTAAAATAAAAATTTATCGAGAACTGTTAAATTAAATAAAAAAATCTATATTTATTTTGAAGATATTTGCAAATTTAAATAAAAATATATATTATTCATTAAGATATTCATTTCAAAAATAAAATATACAGTTTGATTTTGTTTTCATAATAAAGTACTAAACTTAGTTGAATTTTTCATTTAATTTTAATTACAAGCTCCTCTTATCTTTTATTTTTAGAAATATCAAATAATTTAAATTATGGCCTACAAGAGGAGACTTTCTTTCAAAATAACATAAATGGGTTATATTTTCATCAAAATATATTTGATTTCAAATTAGTGATTCTAATTCTTAATAACATATGATCGAAAGACTTATTTATAAGATAGCCCCATACAACCTAAGGGAATCATTTCAGAAATTACATAATTCTTTAATATTTTGATATATTGTACAATAATTAATGTTAAGACATAAATAAAATATGATTAAATTGACAGATGATCATCTAAATAAATTATCATATTGTTATTAGCTTAACAATAAACTTGATAAAATATGATTTATATTCTTTTTAAATTTGCATATTAGAAATAAATTATCATTGGAAATAACAAAGAGAATCAAAAAGTAGTTGTAAAATGAGATTAGCTTTGTTTTAAATTAAGATGAAAATCGAAATGCCTATATATATTTTAGTATTGAGAATTTGCCATATCAAATATTATTTTTAATTTATTATATAAATATGAGTAAATAATCAGCTAAGTTAAAATCATATTTGATACCTTTAAGTTTTAATTTTTATGAAATATCATAATTTGCTTTCAATAAAGCTTGATTAAAATTTATTCATTTTTTGATAATAAAATTCTTAAATTAAAATCTATTATTTGAACAATTTTATTCTTTTTAAAAGATAATTTTAAACATCAAAAAAACCTAAATATTTGAAATCCAAATAAACAAAAAATCTTTTTTTTTTATTCCTTCGATTATCACAAGAGTAATTTTTATTTATTAATAAAAAATTTATAACTTTCTTAACAATTATTATTAATTTAATAGAAAATAAAAAGATGATATCAATATGAGCAAAAATATTTATACATTGTTATTTTGTTTCTTAATAGTGATTATATATATGCACAGGCATTCTAATGAGTTTTTGACTAAATTATCAAAATTAAACTCCCAGAATATAACATTATATGCATATTTGTTATAACTTAAAGAATTGATTTTTTCTAAGGATTTATGATTTTGATGGTTTGAAAATTCAATAAATATCATTAAATTCTTATTATTTATATGATGAAAACATAATAAATAAATTTAAATGCAAACTATTGAAAGATAAAAAATAGATGATATGCTTAATAATAATATGGTTGACGAAGCTTTGAATTATATTAATGATTCTTTATATTTGTGCCCTAATTCTGCTTCTGCTTAAACCTTAACATTAAAAGGTAATTATCTCTGAAATTCTAATAGGAAAAATCTTATTAATCAAAAAGTTATATGATGAAGCAATCATTAATTTGAATTAGGCAATTCAATTAAACCCATTTATAGAAGAATCATTTTATCTTAGATGTAAATTTGTTTTATAATTTAAAGCAAAATGGTTTATAAAAAAAAAATGTGGAAGGAAGCTCATGATGATTGTGAACGTGCTCTTAAATTAAATCCCAATTATGCTTTGGCATATGCAGGATTGGGTATAATGATAAATAATAATTAGGGATATTGATGGTAAAATAAAGTAAAAATTATGATGGACTTTTTTTTTTAAATAAGCTATAGAATTAGATGATAATTGTTGCTTAGCTTATTATAATTTAGGTTTTAAGGTTTTTTTATTATTTAGGGAATCTATATTTACATATTGATAATTATGATCCGGGATTAAGAAATTTAAATAAGGCTATTTAAATTGATAAAAAATTTGCTAATGCTTATGAAAAAAGAGGTTTCAATTTATGATATATATTAGGAATGTTATTTTGGAAAACAGGCTATAAAGATAAGGCACTAAAAGACTTTGACAAATTAATAGAATTAAAACCAACATCTTATAATGCATATGCTTGTAGAGGTAAACTAATTATTAAATTACTTAGCAATTTTAAACGAGATTATTGGAGAAGATGAAAAGGCACTCATTGATTTTAATAAAGTGATTGAATTGAAATCTGATTCTATGATGCTTTATCATCAAAGAGGTAGATTATTAATGAAAGAACATAGGACTTTTAAAAATGAAGAGTTTGAAAATAGATGAAAAAGAAATTACTTAAATGTTAAACAATAAAGCTTTTGATTAGAATTGTTGGAAATAGTCTAAATTAAGAAGTAAACTAAAAAAATATTATAAAGAAATTATACTAGGATAGCAATAAATTATAATGCAAACTATTGAAGATTTTAATAAAGCTTTTGAATTGAATCCTGAATTTCTTCAAGCTAAATTTTGTAGAAGTAATTGATATTTAATACATAGATTTATTAAAAGGAATGATTAATGGTGATAGAATAAGTTTGAGTGGATTTATTGAATTCCTTTAAATAAAACCTAGTTTATTTGATAGTATTATTAATATTTAATAATATTCTAGAAGTCGTTGATTAAGATCCTAATTAATCTGAAGAAGATGAGATTAGTAGTAAGTATTTTAACATAATTAAATAGTGTTAAAATATTATTTTTGTGGAATTAAAAATTAGAAATTAAAAGATTCTGAAAAACCAATTGATATCGATTACAAAACTTTACTTTAATATTTTAGTTAATGTAATTAGAAGAATTATATTATAAGCACCTATAGAATAGAAGATAATTAAGTAAGAAAAAATGATAAAAGAATTAATCAATAAGATTGAATTAGATTCAAATTCAGCTGAATTGTATATAAATATAGGTAATATATCACTAATAATAAGGAAATTTATATATGAAATAAAGAAATTATGAATTGGCACTTGAAAATTTAAACAAAGGTATTGAATTGGATCCAAAATCTTTTTTAGCTTATTTTAAGAGAGGTATGAATTAATAGAAAANGATTGGGTATAATGATAAATAATAATTAGGGATATTGATGGTAAAATAAAGTAAAAATTATGATGGACTTTTTTTTTTAAATAAGCTATAGAATTAGATGATAATTGTTGCTTAGCTTATTATAATTTAGGTTTTAAGGTTTTTTTATTATTTAGGGAATCTATATTTACATATTGATAATTATGATCCGGGATTAAGAAATTTAAATAAGGCTATTTAAATTGATAAAAAATTTGCTAATGCTTATGAAAAAAGAGGTTTCAATTTATGATATATATTAGGAATGTTATTTTGGAAAACAGGCTATAAAGATAAGGCACTAAAAGACTTTGACAAATTAATAGAATTAAAACCAACATCTTATAATGCATATGCTTGTAGAGGTAAACTAATTATTAAATTACTTAGCAATTTTAAACGAGATTATTGGAGAAGATGAAAAGGCACTCATTGATTTTAATAAAGTGATTGAATTGAAATCTGATTCTATGATGCTTTATCATCAAAGAGGTAGATTATTAATGAAAGAACATAGGACTTTTAAAAATGAAGAGTTTGAAAATAGATGAAAAAGAAATTACTTAAATGTTAAACAATAAAGCTTTTGATTAGAATTGTTGGAAATAGTCTAAATTAAGAAGTAAACTAAAAAAATATTATAAAGAAATTATACTAGGATAGCAATAAATTATAATGCAAACTATTGAAGATTTTAATAAAGCTTTTGAATTGAATCCTGAATTTCTTCAAGCTAAATTTTGTAGAAGTAATTGATATTTAATACATAGATTTATTAAAAGGAATGATTAATGGTGATAGAATAAGTTTGAGTGGATTTATTGAATTCCTTTAAATAAAACCTAGTTTATTTGATAGTATTATTAATATTTAATAATATTCTAGAAGTCGTTGATTAAGATCCTAATTAATCTGAAGAAGATGAGATTAGTAGTAAGTATTTTAACATAATTAAATAGTGTTAAAATATTATTTTTGTGGAATTAAAAATTAGAAATTAAAAGATTCTGAAAAACCAATTGATATCGATTACAAAACTTTACTTTAATATTTTAGTTAATGTAATTAGAAGAATTATATTATAAGCACCTATAGAATAGAAGATAATTAAGTAAGAAAAAATGATAAAAGAATTAATCAATAAGATTGAATTAGATTCAAATTCAGCTGAATTGTATATAAATATAGGTAATATATCACTAATAATAAGGAAATTTATATATGAAATAAAGAAATTATGAATTGGCACTTGAAAATTTAAACAAAGGTATTGAATTGGATCCAAAATCTTTTTTAGCTTATTTTAAGAGAGGTATGAATTAATAGAAAACATATTAGCAAAACTGTTTATTAATTTGTAATATTATTATAAATCTCTTCAAGATTATTAAGAAGCTCTTAAAATATTAGAGTTTGATCAAGAAAATCTTGAAAAATAAGTAAATATGAATTAATAGGATTATTAATCTAAATCTTTAAATATAATTAAATTAGTGAAAAATATATAGCATGGGATTACTTAAATCAAATTATAATTTAGAAAAGCAGAGAAATTAAATTAATAATAAACTTAGACTTCTTACGATTTGTTGTCACTCTTAGAGTAATAAGTTAAATAATAATTGAGAGGATAATCATCATAATTTAATAATAATTAAGATTATCATTAAAATAAAAAAAATTATTTAAAATAAATTAATGTATAAAATGAATAAATTAACAGTGATTTAAATAATGTTCGAAATTCAAATTCTAATTTATAAGCACATACAAAAATCCATGATCAAGAAACTAATAATGAAATTTTATAATTAGAAATATAAAAGGAAACTTCAACTATTGATTATCAAGACTTATTAAAATAATAATAAAATTTATATCAAAATTATAGAATTTCATTGGATAGATCAATTTTTTATTTATTAAAAAATTTTCCAGATTTATTTACATTTAATGAATAAGAATCTGATCTTGAAGACAATTAAAGAAGTTAATTAGTTTTAGAAAATGGATTATTATTGGGTTTAGGAAGCTCTGGATAAGTTTATTATACAGTTAATCCAAAAACTAATAAACCTGCTGCATTAAAAGTATAATCAAATTGCACTTTTGATGATATAATTTACAAAACTATTGAATGTAAATTACAATATTCAATTTCATTAAAATATCCAGAATCTATTATAGGAATATAAGGTAAAATTATAATTAGATAAAATTCTTTCAATAATTATAATATGTATGCCTATTTAGATCTAGGTCTTGGTAGTTTAAGATATTTTAGAAATAAAATGGTTAGATTTACAGAATCATAACTTGATAATATATATAATTCCATATTAGATAGTATAATTAAACTACATACTCTAAATATATCTCATGGAGATATTAAATTGGAAAACATCATTAATACAACAGATAATGGATGGGTTTTGGGTGATTTTGGCAGTGCATAAGCTTATTTAACTCCTTATGGAAATTATCCAATTGTTGGAACTATGGCTTATTTACCTAAATAAATCAGAAAAGCCAGAAATAATAATCATTAATACTTTAAAATGAATTTATTCAAAAAAGACATTTATGCATTTCAATTAGTAATGCTATAACTTATATTTTATGAGGAGAATTTTTATAAGCTCCAAAAAATACTAGATGAATAATAATATATTCATCCAAAAATTGATCAATTATACAATAAAGATTTTATTTCTATAAAAGCTGAATTTATGAAATTGAAATTCGAAAGAAAATAATTAATTAAATAATTAATACCCATCCATGTTCAAGTCTATTAAAATTTTAATTTAAATTATTAATATGAAGTTGAATTAAATTCATACATCTATTTGAGTAATTTTGCAAAAGAGAAAAAACTAAATAATTTTTTGTATATATTACTAAAATTATAAAATATTGAAAATCTTGAAAATAGAGTGATGCAAATGAGAATAGCCAAAAAATTTTATAGAAAGTATACTCCTTTGATATCAGCTTAAGAGATTTTTGATGAGATTGTATTTGAGTAATTAACAAAATTAGAATATGATATATACTTTGATATATTTGAAATAAAAGGAGCTAAAATGTTACAATTAATGATTTGTTAAGGTTATTAATAAGTATAAAAAACAGAAAATTACAGCCTAAAATTATAAGAGGCTGAGATTCTTTATGTAATGGGTAATTGGGATGATGCAAGAATTATCATAAATGGCATTGACAATGAATTAGAATTAGATAATGATGAATAAATCTTAAAGTTATGTTATTTAAAAGCGAGATTAAATAATTAATGGATAGAAGCATTTGAGGATATCATTACGTATATTAGAAATTATAAAGAGCCCTTTTAAATGTTAATTGAATGGCAATTTATCATATTAGATTCGCTTTGGATTAATAAGTCATTAAGGTAAATAAACATAATGTATTTAAAATATTAAGTTTGGGAACCAGAAAAAATTAAAAGAAAATTAAATTTAACAAATTATCTTCCTTAATTATTGTTTGACTTTAATAGTTTTGAAATATTTAAATAATAAGAGGTTACATTTCATTCATTCATGGAATAAATGAGATAGTTCAATTATGATAATTACTCTATTTTTTTTTAATTCTGGGCATATTGTGAATTATGTGATTATAATTCTGAAAACTATTATGATCTAATCACATTATTTATAAATTTTATAGAGGATAATTTAGAAGAATATTATTTTATTTGGATTGCATATGATTAGTTTGCTTAATATCTTACTTATATAAAAGATTATAAATTGGCACATTAATATTTTGAGAAAGCATTAAAAATAATTTAAAATGATTGTCCTTTAAATTAATATAATGTTTATTACCATTTGTGGAGATTAGAATTTAAAGAAAAATAATAATGTAATTGGGATATTTTTGGTATCATATTGAAGATTTTAATGAAAATGCCAAAAACAAACTTAAATGATTATCTTGAAAAAATTTTATTTGATGAATTAAACTCTTAAGTTAAATTATTTAATTTTAAACTTGATACAAAACCTTTAGTATAGGAAATATTATCAGAAGAAGATATCAGAACACTTAGTTTAAACTCAGAATTATAGAGAAGATTTTTTTAAAAAAATATTAGTTTTTAAGAATGTATGTCTATTATTGAAGAATTATTTCCATAAGTTTATATAAGATCAGGAAATAAACATAATTTTGATGATTTTTTAATTTTTTCATTTGCAAATTTGACTAAAATGAAAACTGAAAGTGAATTTTTACAAAAACAGTTTTAATATCTTGTAAGATTATTGTAGTCATTTACAATATTATCATCAATTAATCCAAATAGCTAAATTTTCTAAAAATTAATTAATGAACATATTGAATTTAAGTCTTACATTTAAAAGTGTTTATTCTTTTTTGATGTAGAAAGGTCAGAAGAAGCATTTAACATGTACAATTCTTATTTGTATCATCAAATATACTATTGATTAATAAATTTACAAAAAAGACAAATAAAAATATCACAATTTTTTTATTAATATCATTTAATATTATACATTTTTCAAGAAGTTATTTATAATTTTATTAGTTATTTTTAATACTTAATGTAATGATTCTAAATGAATGTTTGAATGTTCTCAATAAGAGGAGGTTATAGTCACACATACGCCTATTTTATATTTGTTAGAATTAATTTTTATGATTTTAGACATAAGATAGATCTCTATTTAAAATGATTTTATTTAGAATTTAAACCGAATCATCTAGATACCCAGAAATACTATATAATTTATTTATTAATTAATTAATTATTTTAAGTGAACTCAAGAATTAAAATAATATTTATTTATCATACTTATTTTGATAAAATAAAATATTTTTTTTTTAATTTTAACTAAATGTAAAAAGTTATATTTAAGTATGCCTAATTTATCATAAAAATGAATCTTAATATCATTTAAAAATAGGTTTATCATTATAACATTTATATCAGCATTAAGAAGTCATTAAATGCTATGATGAGGCTTAAAAAATCAATCCGAATTGTAGCGACATGTTATAATAAGGGTAATAAAATCTAAAATATTTTTAATATTTTAGGCAATGCTTTATTATAGAAAAGATTCAATCATCGAAGATAAGGAATTTATATAGTCATTAAAAAGCCAATATAGTGAAGCTTACTATAATAAAGATAATTGAGTTCTATCATATATTTGATTTAGTTGTTTCATTAAAGAACTTGAATCATTACTAGGAAGCAATTAAAACTTATAATAAAACTTTATAAATTGAATCCAAAACTAAACTAAGAACAATATTAATTAGTCTAATTGAAATTAATAATAAATTTTTGTTATTTACTTTTCTAATTATATATATATCACAATTTATTTATTTATGATTTTAGAAATTTTTTGATATTTAGTAACCTTCATTTAAATAAAAACAGATAAAATAACAAATAAATTCATAAAAATAGCAAATTATTATCTTAATAAAAGCCAAAAAAGGATATAAAATTAAAAATAATGATAGTTGATTATCATTATTCATCTTTATTGTTTATTATTTAATTCTAAGTTAATTCATACATTACATAAGTAATTATAGATTTTACTTCTCTTATCATTCATTATCCTATAATAGAATGGACCTTTAAATTATATAATTTTAATTTATTTGATTTCTTAATTTAGAATTATATTTTAATTTATAATATACTTATTAATGAATTAATTGATATACTAATTTAAAAAAAAATTATCAGTAATGAATAGAATTTTTCTTCTTAAATTCCACTTATATCTATATGAATTATATATTATATTAATGAATTAGAATAAATTATATGAACCTAAGGTTTGCGAATAGGAATAAAAACTTTATAATTTGAAATAAGAAAGCTATAAAACTATAAATATTTTTGTTTGTTATGACTTAACAAAAAAAGCATTGATACCATTGAAATTTGCAAAATATTCAACCAAGATATAATCTGGTTTGTGCATAGTAGAATTAGAATTAATATATTCTAGTGAAGAATAGAATGATCCAATGGAACTGGAATACGTTTTTTCAATAAATGAAAATGCAGTTGTTACTAAAATGGTTGTAGAATTAGGAGAAATTAAAGTTTATGGTGTAGTGAAGGAAAAGGAGGAAGCTAAATAAGAGTATGAAGAAGGTTTACAACAAGGAAAAACTATGGCATATAGTGAATAGGATATGAGATTTCCTTAAATAAAAAGAGTAAAAATAGGATAACTTGCACCAAATAAACAATTGAAAATTACTTTTGAATATATATAACCTTTAGAGGTTTTTCTTAATAAATTTTGGAAATTTGATTTATTCCCTATTGTTGATCAAAATTATGTATCTTAGAATAGAAAAACAATGATTGGTATTCATGACATAGAGATTTATGAATATTTAAATAGATTATTTAAAATTAATGATTTCAAGTTTTAATTTAGATAAGAAATTGAAGTGGAAATAGATTTTGGATCACCTATTACATTTTGGAAATCTCCTACTCATAAACTGTAATCAAAAAATGCAAAATAAAGTGAAGATGTTAAATCTTATGGAAATAATAAAAAATTAATACTTGTTTTATAGGATATTCCTGATAATTATGAACCAACTAAATAATTTACATTACTTTTTTCTTCAGATGAAATTAATCTACCTCGTGCCATCCTAAGTCATACTAATAATGATGCCCTATAATATTAAAAATATTGTGCTACCTTAACTTTTATTCCAAAATTTAATGAGATTTCTTTAGATGATGCTTATACATAATATCTAGATGGTTTAAGTATAGCTGAAAATCAAGTAATGAAAAGAGGTAATTACTTATTTATGATTGATCGAAGTGGTTCTATGAGTGGATCAAGAATCAGAAAAGCTAAAGAATCATTAATTCTGTTTCTAAAAAGTTTACCTTAAGATTCTGAGTTTAATATAATATCATTTGGTAGTAATTTTTAATCAATGTGGAAAGAATCCAAAAAATATTCATAAACTACATTAGAAACTGCAATTAAGAATGTTGAATAAATGGATGCTGACATGGGAGGAACCCAAATTATTACTCCATTGTAGCAGATGGTATATAATAAAAGTTATGGACTCTCCAAATCAACTACTTTAAATGTATTCTTGCTTACTGATGGAGAGGATTAAGCTGATCCTATTATTAATATGGTTAAGAATAATAATTTAGCATAAACTAGAATCTACACTTTAGGAATAGGTGAAGGATGTAGTTAATATTTAATAAAAAGGTTGGCTGAAGTTGGAAATGGTAAATATCAAATTGTTAGTGATAGAGAGGATATTAATGAGAAAGTAATTGACTTATTGGAAGATTCATTAACTCCATATTTACAAGCTTTTAATTTAGAATCTAATATAAATAATATTGCCTAGATCATTCCAAATCCAGAATCAATTATTTGTTTGAAAAAAAATTAGGAACTAACAATCTAAATTCTTTTCTCAAATTAATAATAATAGGAAAATCTAGATTTTAAGATTAATTGTTATGATCCCTAAAATGAAAAACAAATATAATATTCAGTAAAATTAAACTTAAATTAATCTTAAAATAATGAATATTTTCATAAATTGGCTACCTATAAATTTATTACTTATTTTGAGAACTCAATAAAATATGGTTAATAACATGTGAATTTTATTAAACTTAATAAATAGGATATCAATTCAAAAGATATTATTAATTTATCTGTTTAACATCAAATACTGTGTTCTAAAACAGCATTTGTATGTGAAGTTTGTGATTTGGAGGATTAATTTAAATAATAAATCTAATCAAAAGTATATTTTATTTAAACTAAATAAGTAAGATCTAATTCAATTGATAAATAAATAATCAAGAGTTCAAATTACAATATATGTAGTTTGTAACTTAAATAAAGCTATTAATGTCAAAGTTCATCAGGTTGTTGTGGAGGAGGTGGTTCTTAAAAAAATTATGTCAAACCTAACACATATTCTTAACCTCCTTAAAAACAATAAGATCTCAAAAATTAACATTTATTATTATAGCAAAATTAAATAGATTAAAATATAGATAAAACAGATAATCATCAACTTACTTATGAATAATTGATCAAATTTGCATAGGCAGATGGTAGTTTTAAAATTAATAAAAATATTTAATCTATAATCAATTTTAAGAACCTGAAAAACCATTAAAATCTAACGGATGATGTTTGGTTTACCTTCCTTATTTTATTATATTTAGAAAATAATTTTAGTCAATTTAAAAAATCATGGTAGTTAGTTTATTAAAAAGGAATATCATATTTAAAATAAAATGGAATAGATTACAAAACAAAGAAAAATTAATATAAGATATGATATTTTATATTTAATATATTTTTATATCGATTATTTTAGTAAAGAATGACATCATTACATCATATATTTCTAATTAAGTATATTTAATTTTTTTACTTTAAGGAGATCAAAAAATCTCTTTATTTATGAAATTAATATTTCAATTTGTATGCCTTTAATTATCAACTTTGTTAATTCTTCTAATAATAGTATCAAACAATTAATGACCAGATCATAATAAAATAAATGACGTATTTTTTTTAGTTAAGTAGAAAAATCAAATTATTTTTGAATTTATAAGTTTCATTAATAATAAGTTGCTTTCAATTTAACCTTTCATAATTTACAGATTGTTACTAGTTTTTTTTTGAACTAAATTACTTTTAAATTAAATGTTCTTTAAGATCGATATCATGAAGATGAATTATTATTTACTTTATTTAATTAACTCAATAAAATAACCATAAATACTCTAAATTATATCATTTATAAATAGGATTTAAATAAATTATATATTATATGAATAAATTTTAAAGCTTTAATTTTTCATCTATATTTGCAATAATAGGATTACTCCATGATTGAGTATTTTTTAACTTTGCGATTATCATTAAGGACAGTTTATAAATTCAAATTCATTATCAAAAAGATCTCCTTTTTTTAATTCTAGTTAATATTATTTTGCCAAATTTTTCTTTTTAAAAAGTATCAAAATTAATTTTTCATTTGAACTCTTCATAAAATCAATAATATTAATATCCCCTCTTCTTTTGGCATTTTATTATGCAAAAAACAGAAATTATTGAATTTATTTTATCTATTATTAAATGTATATTTTTTGAAATGGTAATAATAATTTATTTTCTTATATTAATAATATCAATTTTATTTTTAAATACACGTTATATATAAAAAAATATTATTTATTTTTTAATA
>CAJJDM010000191.1:37265-70527 GCA_905182975.1 Paramecium primaurelia
TAAATATGTTTAAAAACCTATTAGGATTAGTAAATGGAACCTAAATGGCATATTCTTAATTACAGAATGATCATTCTTATAATAGAATGTAGCATTATAACTTCCTTAGTTAAAATCAATTACATAACTTATTGAATAAACATAGGAACTTATTTATTCTTCATGAAAACCAGACATAGCATATCTATCAATTCTTAGAGATGCGAATTCTGATAGTGTGGTAATTGAGATATAAGATAAATTTAGACCTTTAGTTAGAACTCCGATCGATTGATTAGAATGTTATTAGAGTAAGTTTTAGCCCATATAGAAAAGAAGAACTCTATAAAATTGTCACCTTTGGGATTTTATGATGCAAATTAAGTCAAATTCTCTGATGAAGAGTAGATAACCCATATTTATTTTAGAATATGTATTGTAAGTATTCTTAGATGTGGAAATGCATTCTTAAATGAAGCTTTAAAAGTGATTCAAGGAGCATCAATTGGATAATATTGTTTCAAAGAAATGAAAAAACATCAATGCCAAAGTATTTTTTTTGAAAAGCTTCCTAAGACTATTTATGAATAACAAATTATTTTGGTTGATCCAATGCTTGGAACAGGAGGAAGTGTAAGCATGGCATTAAAAATATTATAAAATTATGGTGTTAAGCAAGAAAATATAATATTTTAAATTTAGTTAGTTGTGAATAAGGGTTGAAAAAAGTTTTTACAGAATATCCAAACATTAAAATAATAATTGCTCAAGTTGATCCAATATTAATAAAAGAAATTAATTATTTGACTCCAGGAATCGGAGACTTTGGGGATAGATATTTTGGAACTGTTAAAAAACATACACGTGCCGAATACGTTTGATATGTTAAATAAATAACTTATGAATTATTATTAGAATTATATTTCTATTTAAACTTATAGCATATATCAAATATATAGAAATTAACACAAATAGTATTATCTATATAAATTATTAGAAGGTATATAAGTCATAATAATTGAAAATACATCAAATAAAAATAAAATAATAAGGGCATGAGTAATACATTCATAATCAGGAATATTTGAAATTGAATTCTAAAAATATTAAATAGATTTAATTTCTATTCTGTATCCTTCGGATTAAAAATTTCTCCAATATTAAACTATCTTTTATTAGCAAATATATCCTAATTTTATGTTTTAATTTATAGATAAAATACTTGAATTTTGTGATTATAAAAAATAGTTTAAATTTCTTATGTTATTTGTAATTTGTTAATTATAAATTATAATATTAATAAGCGAGAAAAATTTAGAAATGTTATCAAAGAGAGAAAGAAACAAATATAGGTTAATGATTACATTAAATCTTCTTAATAAATGTTTATAATGAATAATTATGTATTTTTTTATCAATTGATTCAATCTACATATTTTCTGATTTAAATAGAACCTGATCTATCATCCCAAGTGATTAAGTATTCTCCATCATCTGTCATCCTTCCAAATATAACTTTAGTTTAAAAATCTATTGACTATATAGTAGCAAACTCATCATTTTCATCTTTCTTGATTAAATTAACACAACATCCATTTTTATTTAATACTATCTATCTTTATTAGAGATACTATTAAGGAAAGAACCAAAAACAACCCCTATTCTTTTTTCTTTCACTTCCAACTCCAACTATAACCTCTTTAGTTTTGACGAAATATTTATCAATGCTATCTAACTGATAAATATGCATTTATTCCCTCTTTTCAGGTTAAAAAACTAAGATTTAGTCATTTATGAAACATAATCTTCTGCCCCATTATTTAATTTTTATTATTTAAAATACAATCCACATCTTCTATTCTTAATCATATTAATGGATTAATATTTAGCTGTCTTTTGAACAAGAAACTAATTGATTTTCAGTTGTATTTAAACTTATAGAACTTACAAAACTAGAATGTCCTCCTATTGTTTAAGAACATTCCCATAAATCATTATCTTTTATCCAAAATTTGATAAGCATATCATCGCTACTTGATATTAAAAGATCTTCATTTCGATTCATCAATAAACAATTTATTCCTCCTTAATGACCTTCTAATCTTTGTTTTATATCCCATTTTTAATTATCGTTTAGATAACAAATAGAGATAGTCTTGTCACAACTTCCAGATAAAAATCCATCTGATTTTTTCATAAAATATTGACAATAGATACTTTTCTTGTGAAAATTCAGCTATTATATCATCTTTAATTATCCTTTTTTAAATTCAAAGACTTATATTTTGCTTGACTCATATCCTCCTACCATCAGAGAAGCATCTTAATTAAAAGCAAATGAATTTATTTATTCATCCTGGATTGTATCAATCAATTCATATTTTAAAGTCTTAATCTCCTATTTAACTTTTTTGCCTGGACGATCAAACTATTGCTATGAAAATTCATTAAGACCAGTATAGATTGTCTCTATCATATATTCTGCACTCTTGGAAATCATTGATATTAGAGATTGTTTCTCTTTTCTAAACTTTATCTTTGAGCAAAGCAAATCATTCAATTGATTTAAATTCAATCCGTTTAACTCTTCCTCACTTATCTAACAACCAAATTTTAATTCTTCCTTTAGTGTAAAAAACAATTAATAAATGTGATCAATCATTTTCTCTAAATCAAAAATTAAATCTTCATCACTTTTATTTATTTATTATCTTCCAAAGTCTTTTATCTTCTAAACATCTTTTATATGAGTATTATGTTTTTCATTTTGTAAACACTTAAAACAAAATACTCTAAAATCTTTGCATTATTCATTTGTGCAAAGGAATTCCACATCTGTCTCATGATCAGGAATATTGCAATTCTAATTCATTATAATTAATTATTACTTTCATTTTTTTTAATCAAATACATCTCTAGATGGATATAAAATTTTGCAACATGTATGGTATTATTTTACTAATTAAAATTTATTCATTTTTCATAATAACCATATTAACTGGATAATTTGATTTTGGAAAATTTTTGATATCTATTTGATTAGTTCTATTCATGATGAATAGATTTATAAGCTGTAAATAAAATAATAAAGATGAATCCGTAATCTTAAAATTGTAAGAATACATTATCTTTCAATTTCTTTATTTCTTTTAAAAAATCATTCATTATTCTGTTTGAAGATTATAAACTTTTTTTTAGTTTTTATAATACTTTTGTTAATTTTATTCTTATACAGCAAACTGATATGATGGAAAACATTATTTGCGAGGATGTTCAAAAAAAATATAAATAATTGATTATATATGATTGATTTAATTATATATATTGAATATATAAATGAATATTTGATTGAATACAGTATTCATATTATAGAAATTATAACTAAATTTTGTTACTGTTAAAATTAATGATTATTATTAAGATAAAAAATAAATATATTTATAGATAAGAATTCATAACATTACTAAAATTTAAATTAAAGCCTTGTATTGTANGCCCCATTATTTAATTTTTATTATTTAAAATACAATCCACATCTTCTATTCTTAATCATATTAATGGATTAATATTTAGCTGTCTTTTGAACAAGAAACTAATTGATTTTCAGTTGTATTTAAACTTATAGAACTTACAAAACTAGAATGTCCTCCTATTGTTTAAGAACATTCCCATAAATCATTATCTTTTATCCAAAATTTGATAAGCATATCATCGCTACTTGATATTAAAAGATCTTCATTTCGATTCATCAATAAACAATTTATTCCTCCTTAATGACCTTCTAATCTTTGTTTTATATCCCATTTTTAATTATCGTTTAGATAACAAATAGAGATAGTCTTGTCACAACTTCCAGATAAAAATCCATCTGATTTTTTCATAAAATATTGACAATAGATACTTTTCTTGTGAAAATTCAGCTATTATATCATCTTTAATTATCCTTTTTTAAATTCAAAGACTTATATTTTGCTTGACTCATATCCTCCTACCATCAGAGAAGCATCTTAATTAAAAGCAAATGAATTTATTTATTCATCCTGGATTGTATCAATCAATTCATATTTTAAAGTCTTAATCTCCTATTTAACTTTTTTGCCTGGACGATCAAACTATTGCTATGAAAATTCATTAAGACCAGTATAGATTGTCTCTATCATATATTCTGCACTCTTGGAAATCATTGATATTAGAGATTGTTTCTCTTTTCTAAACTTTATCTTTGAGCAAAGCAAATCATTCAATTGATTTAAATTCAATCCGTTTAACTCTTCCTCACTTATCTAACAACCAAATTTTAATTCTTCCTTTAGTGTAAAAAACAATTAATAAATGTGATCAATCATTTTCTCTAAATCAAAAATTAAATCTTCATCACTTTTATTTATTTATTATCTTCCAAAGTCTTTTATCTTCTAAACATCTTTTATATGAGTATTATGTTTTTCATTTTGTAAACACTTAAAACAAAATACTCTAAAATCTTTGCATTATTCATTTGTGCAAAGGAATTCCACATCTGTCTCATGATCAGGAATATTGCAATTCTAATTCATTATAATTAATTATTACTTTCATTTTTTTTAATCAAATACATCTCTAGATGGATATAAAATTTTGCAACATGTATGGTATTATTTTACTAATTAAAATTTATTCATTTTTCATAATAACCATATTAACTGGATAATTTGATTTTGGAAAATTTTTGATATCTATTTGATTAGTTCTATTCATGATGAATAGATTTATAAGCTGTAAATAAAATAATAAAGATGAATCCGTAATCTTAAAATTGTAAGAATACATTATCTTTCAATTTCTTTATTTCTTTTAAAAAATCATTCATTATTCTGTTTGAAGATTATAAACTTTTTTTTAGTTTTTATAATACTTTTGTTAATTTTATTCTTATACAGCAAACTGATATGATGGAAAACATTATTTGCGAGGATGTTCAAAAAAAATATAAATAATTGATTATATATGATTGATTTAATTATATATATTGAATATATAAATGAATATTTGATTGAATACAGTATTCATATTATAGAAATTATAACTAAATTTTGTTATCTTCTTTCTATCATATTTTATTTAATAAATTGTATTGAAAATATGTATTATGTTTCATCTTCTTAATATCATATTACTTTTCATTATTATTAATCTTAAATATGTACAAAGTTTTATTTCCTTTATATCATATTTTTCAGTTAAATTACAATAAATCTTAAATACGAATTATGCTTTATTTTCTCATATTTTTTAATTTATTTTCTTTTTTCATAATGTATATTTTTAAATACATTAATACAATAAATTAAAAAGAGTTGGTTAAAATAATAACAATACAATTTATATTTACTAAATACCCATACTATAAAATTTTGAAGAGAGATATTTGCTTATGAAAATCATGAATTCAGTTAATTATATTTAATAAGGCAAAATGTGAAAAAAAACAATATTATTAGTTAACGCATTCAATCAGATTTTGTTTTAAAAAGCAATAAATAACATTTATGATGAATATTTATAGCTTTTTATTCTTAAATTGTAATTAAATCCAAAAATCACTAATTCCTTAACCAATTTAGAAAAAAACCGAAAACCGTTTTAATATTTAAAATGCTCTATAATTTTTCTCCCCTTTAAGTTACCAAAACTTTGGATTTATAGAATGATGAGTAAATATCGTTTCATCCCAAAAATATTCTAACTAAAATGAACTTGTCATATATATTTATGAGTTCCATAATTCATTTACATTATTCTTAATTCTATCATCCTAACCAATCAATATAATGATTTTATTTTAGAGAAAACTAGTTTGAATATTGTGCACTATCTGGGATTTATTTCTACCTATAGTAAATCTAACTTTTTCAAGGTTAATTCTGAGATATATTCTTTTGTATATTTATTTTGAGTTAATTTTCTTATTAAAACAGCATTTTCTTTTATAAACCTCTATTTTTTATTATCTAAAGAGCAAGCATTTCAACTCCAATAGATATGGAATATCAAAAAAAAATTTGGCTTATTCAAGTTCCTTTAGCACTTTTTAAATCAACAACACCAAAACATTTTTCATCCAAGAAGAATTTAGTCTATGATTGATGCTCCTGCTGCATAGCTGATTACGATTATAAATGAATGTAGTCAAAGCCTTTGATAGCTATAGAAAATGTGATAATATTCTCAAAAAATAAAAGTAACATAATCTTTCCATTTATTCAAATTTTAAGCATAAACAGAATTTTTTAATATAATCATAATATATAATTATATATATATTTAGAATATATTTACTGTAAAAAGATGTAAAAATTGCTCTAATAATTACTAATTAGAATATGCACATAAATTTGAATATAAAGTCAAAATCAGGGATTATCATTAATTTAGTAAAAGAGGATATATGCAGATTGCATGAGTACTTATTTTTTAGTTGCAGCTTTAACAGTTTCATCATTAAATAGAAACCATTAATGATATCTTTTGGCATAAGAGAAGTAATGGCCTTATTATAAATTGCCAGTGTGAACAATAACTGCTCTTAGTCTATAAGTTTAATTTCCAAAATTTAGAATATCCATAGGATAAGTTATAGTTTTATTATTTTTATGACATGATGGCAAGAATTAAAATCTTTTAAGATGCAACACAAGTATTTATGGAATCGAAATGATTTATAGACTTTTAATACAGGAGGATTAACATTTTGCACATTTATAATCTCTTAGTGTTTCATCTTTAAGAAATTCGTCAAGACATTCTTCAAGTGTTTTAGATTAAGAGATAGCTAAAGATAAAGTTAAAAATGGTTCGATTTATTTGACCTTATAATTACAATGTTGACATATAATATTAGTCTAAATTTTTCCTACTAAATATAAAATTTTCTACCTTTAAAAATTTGCTCGATATAATTAATATATGTTGACTTAGTTTCCTTATTAAAATTCAAAATTTCATCTTCTATATGTCCTAACAAATATAGTAAGAATTCATGGCAATCGTGTTAACTTTTAGGAAGAAATTAATTAATAATAAGTGTTTTGATAGTATTAATTTTAATAGGGACAGTACTAGCTTTGATTTAATCAATTAAATCAAAATAAGCTTTGGTATATGAAACAATATTAGCCTTTTTTTTGTCTATTAGTTGTTATTTAGATATTCTTTGGATGTATTTTACGATGAAATAATTAAGATCAGCTATGCTTAATAGGGATTATAATCCAGAATGCATATAACAAAAGTAAGAATCATTTTTCATTCCAATAAGCGGTAACTCATAAGTAGATTAAGAATGAGAAACAGACTGTCGATTTATTGTAGGTTCAACAGTCTTAGATCTTTTATCATTAGTTCTTGAATGTTTTTATTTACAAATTATATCTGGATTAGCTTTATATTCTTGCTTAAAAAATATCCATACGGCCTCATTAACTATTATATATTAAGTACAGTTATTATTATCTAAAATACCTGGTCTTTCTCCGTTTTGATATAAATATTATTTATATTATGAGATCCAATTTTCTCGAACCGCATAAAATTGAGTGGATCGCTTATCCTTCATGAGTTCTTTGATTATTGCTGCTTCCAATTCTCTTTTCTCATTTGAATCTTACATGCTTCTATATTAAGTAAGCATATAAGTTGATTATGATGTTGATTGAGAAGAAGTTTAACTAGATCCTATGGACGGTTTCTTTCTCATAGGAAATAATGGTACATATANTATATAATTATATATATATTTAGAATATATTTACTGTAAAAAGATGTAAAAATTGCTCTAATAATTACTAATTAGAATATGCACATAAATTTGAATATAAAGTCAAAATCAGGGATTATCATTAATTTAGTAAAAGAGGATATATGCAGATTGCATGAGTACTTATTTTTTAGTTGCAGCTTTAACAGTTTCATCATTAAATAGAAACCATTAATGATATCTTTTGGCATAAGAGAAGTAATGGCCTTATTATAAATTGCCAGTGTGAACAATAACTGCTCTTAGTCTATAAGTTTAATTTCCAAAATTTAGAATATCCATAGGATAAGTTATAGTTTTATTATTTTTATGACATGATGGCAAGAATTAAAATCTTTTAAGATGCAACACAAGTATTTATGGAATCGAAATGATTTATAGACTTTTAATACAGGAGGATTAACATTTTGCACATTTATAATCTCTTAGTGTTTCATCTTTAAGAAATTCGTCAAGACATTCTTCAAGTGTTTTAGATTAAGAGATAGCTAAAGATAAAGTTAAAAATGGTTCGATTTATTTGACCTTATAATTACAATGTTGACATATAATATTAGTCTAAATTTTTCCTACTAAATATAAAATTTTCTACCTTTAAAAATTTGCTCGATATAATTAATATATGTTGACTTAGTTTCCTTATTAAAATTCAAAATTTCATCTTCTATATGTCCTAACAAATATAGTAAGAATTCATGGCAATCGTGTTAACTTTTAGGAAGAAATTAATTAATAATAAGTGTTTTGATAGTATTAATTTTAATAGGGACAGTACTAGCTTTGATTTAATCAATTAAATCAAAATAAGCTTTGGTATATGAAACAATATTAGCCTTTTTTTTGTCTATTAGTTGTTATTTAGATATTCTTTGGATGTATTTTACGATGAAATAATTAAGATCAGCTATGCTTAATAGGGATTATAATCCAGAATGCATATAACAAAAGTAAGAATCATTTTTCATTCCAATAAGCGGTAACTCATAAGTAGATTAAGAATGAGAAACAGACTGTCGATTTATTGTAGGTTCAACAGTCTTAGATCTTTTATCATTAGTTCTTGAATGTTTTTATTTACAAATTATATCTGGATTAGCTTTATATTCTTGCTTAAAAAATATCCATACGGCCTCATTAACTATTATATATTAAGTACAGTTATTATTATCTAAAATACCTGGTCTTTCTCCGTTTTGATATAAATATTATTTATATTATGAGATCCAATTTTCTCGAACCGCATAAAATTGAGTGGATCGCTTATCCTTCATGAGTTCTTTGATTATTGCTGCTTCCAATTCTCTTTTCTCATTTGAATCTTACATGCTTCTATATTAAGTAAGCATATAAGTTGATTATGATGTTGATTGAGAAGAAGTTTAACTAGATCCTATGGACGGTTTCTTTCTCATAGGAAATAATGGTACATATAGTTATCTAAAATATCCCTTTTTACTTCATACTTATCTTCAGACTCATCTTCGATATTTTCATTTTGCTTCATTTATGAATCGAATATGATCATAAAAAATATTAATCAATTAGATAACAATAATATAATAATAAGATATGTAAAATGACATGTCATTCTTAATTCGATGATTTGATAGCTTAATATTCATCAAATAAAGATTATATTTAAAATCCTTATGTGGTTTCAAACTTCAGCTTTCTTCCCTTAAATCCAATTTCTATGGACCCTGGAAATACATTAAATGATTAGGGTTCTTCAATTTTCTCCCATATTCTATCTTTAGAACTACTATAAAGTCTAATTCCATTATAACTAACTCCCAAAACTAAGTTCTATTCCCCAAATTATGACAATGCCTCTTTGCACACTACTTGAAACAATTATTAAATGCAGAAATCATTTCTCAAGCATTCTGTAATAAATTGAATCATTGCTTTAGTTGAATCAATATTAATATTTTCAATTTAGGAGAATTGTGTTTATGTAGATTAAACAAAAGATGAAAATATACCTTTTGATTTAACTTTAACTATATCCTCAGGTTCATTGATTTCAACCATTGTAGATTATGTATTGTCTATACTAGCTTTAAAGTCTTTAAATTCTTGGGCTACAACACAATTCCAATACTCTCTTTGTTTTAGCTATAAAATAGCAGATGGAATGATTTATTGAATGATATCATATGAGAGACTGCAATTCTATAAATATAAATGTATGGCGGCTAATTTGATATATTAATTTTAAGTTGAAAATGGGAATGTTGAAATCTAAATATCTTTTACTAATTAGTAATACAAGAGTTTCATCCTAGCATTATCAGCATAGAGTAAGGTTTTCTCATATTCTTAATCCTAATATAAAAACTTTTTGAACCAAAGTTCTTTTTTTTTTTTAGCAAAAATAAAACTATCTCCAAACAAATCACATATATTTTCATCATTTTGTAATATCTTAACTCTAGATTTATTATCAAATATGTATAATTTAAAGTCGTAAATTTATTACAATTCCATAATCTTCTAAATCTGATCTAATACATGCAAAACTTTAGTATTATTCTGTATATTGAACTCCCATGGTTTCTCTTTAGGTATAGAATGATTTACTATTATTTATATTGCATCCTTCTCTTTTTTCTTTTTCTTTTCCTCTACTAATGTAATGTTTCTGCTTATCATAGATGATGCACTTAATAATCTTCGATTACATTAATTACTCTAAATAGATTGTTAATCATTTCCATAGTCAACAGTTTTTATTAATGTTCTAGTTGGAGAAACATAACTGAATCTATCAGGTCCTCTTTGAGCAACATTTCTTTAAGTTCTAAATTTATCAGCTTCAGAAGGTAAATCATAGAAATTCTCAGGTAAACCTAAGTCTTTCAAAATTTATGAATCTTGTCTTGTTATTTCTGACATTAGAACTGATTAAACAAACAGAGGTATTGATATCATTCTTGATTCAATTTCTTTTTAATCATTCAATAAACTTAATGTTGTACTTTATTTTAAGAAATGTAATTAGATTGTTGGATATTTCTTTTTAATATAATCTTAGATCTTAATACATTAACTAAATCTTAAAAATAGTTTCTAAAAAACTTCATCAATTCCAACTTCAATTATATATACTTTATAACTACTTAAATTTTCATGTCTTTCATCAAGACCTAAAGCAGTTACTTTAATCTTATTTAATTATACTTTTATCTCAGATCCTTGACGAGATGCTTGCCTTTAAAATGTGTATTTAGATTTTTCTTTACACTCTTAAATAATCTTTTGTAATTTAGCCATTTTTTCAATTTTATCATTTGGTGTCTCTTCTATAAATGTAATTGATTAACCATTCATTCCTTAAAGAATATAAATATTTTATAGATGTTATTGATTTTGTACATCTAAGCATCCACTTCTTTCATCCAAAAACACACTCTAAACATATTGATATTAATTATCATATCTTTCTCCAATAATAATTAAATCACTTAAAATAAAAGCTGTAACATTAATAACTCTATTATTTTAATCTAAAATAGTTGTTAAAAGTTCTGTGATGTATTTCCTTTTAGAATTTACTAATTTCTAATTAAGCTTATTTCCAAACCATTTCTCCATGTCAAACAACTTACTTGATAGAAATTAATCCAAATTTTTGTTATTATCATCATTAATTTTTTTAAATAGTTACAAACAATCACGTAAATTTTAATAATCTGGATGTGTATTTTCAGTATGTTTTATTAGGTCTTCTAATAATAAATTGTATTTTGGAATTCTTTAGACTGGTTTAATCAAATAGCTTTCAATATCTTAATAATTATATTCCTTTAATTCAGTCATATTTTTAAGGAATTTTCTAAAATCTTCTTTATCGTTTATACATTATTTAAGGGTTGTCAAAGATTTATTAAATCCTTCATAATATGTGAAATAAACTTTAAAAAAAGGAGCTAATCCTTTGATCATAGGTCCTAATAATTTAAATCTTTTATATGGAAGAAATCCTTCTAAATCTTAAAGAAAAGGGCTATTTAATTCATACAATTATTGGAGATTATTAAATATTATTTCAATTTATTGCTTATTTAACCATTGCTTAACTTAACTTTAGACAACAATTAGAATTTTTAAGTCATGTACATAATTTCTTTCTGTATTTATAAACTCTTCAATCACAAATTTTCTATATCTATGTTATTTCTCTTTTCTATTATAAATCATTAGTCAAATAATACTATTTATAAATTTTATACAAAAATCTAAATATCTTTTTAGCAGCAAGATCTTTCTACTTCTATTAATTTACTTATGTCATCTACTATTTAAGTTTATGAGACTAATCCATTTACTGGTGCTAAGTTTCTTTCTTTTTTGTTTTAGTAACTGAGGTATCAAGAGCACCATTTCCACCTACTCTCATTATTTACTTGTATGCTAGTTACACTTATCCTTATTTATTTTTCATCCAAATAAAAATAATATTAAAACACTTTTACTTACAAAATATATAATTGTAATTAATTTGTTTATCAAATATAGATAGGTCATTATAAAGTTAAGGATAAAAATTACAGAGATAGATGTAAATAAATTATATAAATAAATATATTATCTTATATTAAATAATGATCATTAGTGATGATGTTAAAAGAATACTCTAAAATAACGACTTTTCAAGAACTAATAATTCATCGTTATCTGCAAATAAATAAATAAACTTTAAAGAATTATCAAGGAATTAATCTTCAATAAAAAGAAAAGTATTGAAAATAAAAAATAACCTAATCGCTAGAGATGATCATTATGATATAAAATAGTCATATTTTCCATAAGAAAATTAATTATAGCTATCACTTAATAACTCGATTTAAGATGATAAGAAAATGAACACTATCTAATTGTAATTGATTAATTCATCCGACTAATAATTTATTGATAATAATTACAAGACATTATATTAAGCAGTGATTGAAATATTTCCTATAGAACATGAGATTTGGAAGGATCTAATATAATAAAATTAAACTATTGAGGATGTTGTCAATAATAATTCAGAATATTTTCAAGGTTTACTTAAGGTTTGTTTATGTAAATAAGAATTAGCTCAATAAGATTTATAAAACAAAAATATAGATTTCAATGAAATCAAGTATTATCAACCAAAAAAATAAATATCTTAATATTCAAAAGATTATTCAGGATCAAAAAATCTTCCTGATTAACCTTTATTGAGTTAATCCAAAGCATATGAATAATATTATGCTCCTCATTAAGCATATCTTTAGAAAAAAAGTGTTTATAATGTATTAACATTTCTAAATCATTTTAGTAACAATTTGTACCATTGACTTTTGAGAAAGTTGATAATTTTAAGCCAGAATATAATCCTAATTTAAATTAATCAACATTTTTATCAACTTATAACTAAAATTTTATGAATTGGAAAGGTTAATATCCTGGTAAAGTAACATAATAATTATCTCCAAAATAATAATCAACTTTGCCTTTTATTGCTGAGTCTAATTATTCAAAAAACTTCAAATAAATTAAAACAGAAAAGGTTGAATTATAAAAACACATTAAATTGTATTGATATTAAAACATCTAGAGGTCCCTTTTGTGAGAATAGTGAATCCTTAATTAAAGAAACAACTTCATAACACTTTTTTTAATCCCATTATTCAGTTCCTTCAAAATTGATTAGACCTGTTAGTCCAAGATTATTTAGTACTAAATAAAGTTTTGAAGGGTAATATCGAACATCTTTTAATAAGTATTTTTATTTGCTATTAGATCTTATATGTCTAAGAATTTGAACACTGAATCATAATAATCTTCATTTGCTGAAAAATTTTATGAAAGTAATGCTGTAAAAGGATTGATAGATAAAAAAATAAAGACTAGAATTTTTTGAATATTTTTCTTATTTAAATATGTAAGATAATTATGAAAAGTTGAAGAGCAAGTTCACATTAATTCAATCTATTAATGTATCCTCTAGACCATATTAAATTACTATGAATTTTGATTGTTCTATTATACTTGTTTTTACAATCAATTCAATGCTTCAACAGTTTTAGAGTAATAAAAATGATTGGAATCTTATATTATCTTAAAAATTGAATGATTAATTCCTATCAGTATAAGTAAATTAAAAAGGAACAATTTTAGCTGTGATTTCAAGAAATTTTGGATATTTTTGGATTGAGTACCTAATTTTCCATAAAAGAAAATGGATATTTAAGAATAAATTTAAATTGAAATAAGATCCAGATCCATATGTATCCATACATAATTTTAATATATCACAAAATCTATAATTTTGCACATACTAATTTTAATGGAACAGAAAATACTAAAGGATTAATGCATTTTCTATAACTAATTTTTTCAAAAGAATTTAAAGATTAAAAATTAGAGGATCAGAAATAATATTCTCTAAAAATTGTAATTTTTTTGTAGTTCAAAGTCTAGAAAAAATGGAATTAAAAATATTTTATAATTTTCAGTTTGATTACTTACTTTTTTAATCCTAATCTATGATCAATAGTTATATTATTGAATCAAATTCTACTATATTAATCCATACAAAGGAATTAGTTTAATGGAATTTCAAAACAAATTAAATAACCAAGATTAAGACTCCAAATGATATTTTTTAGTAGAATTAATCAAGTTTGATGAGATTTATTGGAAATTTTTTGTTAGTTTAATTTAATAATGAAATAATAGTTTTTGAATAATTATAATAAAAATTGAAATATTTTACAACTTATTCTTTTAAAGGAGGATAGATATTTCAATTTTCTTTTGATAGATAAATAATGATTGAGCAGATAAACAATAAATAGTTTAATATTTTATAAATTTTATGAATGAATGATTTAAATAAATTATATTCTATTTAATGGTATTAATATTCATCCTTAATTAATAAAGAATAATATTTATTTAAATATCTATGTAAAATGAAGGTTATTCTACAAATTTAGAAAAAACAATAACCATTTTATAGAACGATAAGAAATATTTGTAAAATGAAAATGAAAAGTTGAAGTAAATATTAAATGAAATTTAGAATCTAATTAGAAGAGTCAATTGAAGAAGTGTGTTTATTAAAAGCAGAAACTAAAAGTATTAATGATCTGTTAAATAAAGAAATAGAAAAGAATAAAATAAACTAGATTCATATTGAGTAAAAAATATTTATATGTATAGATAATTAAAAAACGAACCATTATTACAAAATGAAGATACAAAATTTGAAAACTTAAATAACTACAAAAATAAAGAAGAACAACTTTATTCATTAGAGTAGAAAATCTTAAGAAATTGTGAGAAAATGAAAATGGATAAACAGAGAGAATTAGATGTTGAATTTCATAAATTTCTAGATAAACTAGAGAATAAATTTAATCAAGAAAAACAAAAATATTTTGAAAAATATTAGTTAGAAAAAAAAAATTTATAAGATGAAATTGAAAAATTATATTAAGAAATAAAATAATATAGAAGGGAGATAGTGATATTAGAGAATGAATTAGATAAATAATAAATGGAAGGAAAACATTCTTAAAAATTTAATGAATCTAAAATTTTGGACTAGAGGTTAGAGATTTATAATAATTTTGAAAAAGAAGTGCCTACTTTAAAGAAAAATTAAGATAATTTGGAATAAAAAAATTTGGAATTAAAAAATTAGGAATAAAGTAGGAAAAATAGATTAAATGGTTTAATGGAAATAAGAGATTAATAATAATTTAGATAGTAGTAAGAAAATGAATAAAAAAAGAATACAATAAAATGTAATTTAAATAATCATATTAATAGAAATGTTCAGGCATATAAAAAAATCTCATGGATTCATTGAAATATGTTTTTTATTAGATATTACAGGATCAATGGATCCATACAAATAATAGGCTAAAAAATGCATTTAAGAGAGCATTAAATAAATTAAAATGTTTACTTAAAAAGAGGCTAAATGGAGTGTGATAGGATATCAAGATTTTGAAGAATACAAATAATTGGGATCATAATATCGATAATTAAAATTTACTTAAGATTCAGGTCTTGTAGAAGAATTTTTAGACTCATTAATCTGCACAGGGGGAGGAGATGCGGCTGAAGATTTAAGAGGTGGTATGAAATAAATGGTTAAAAATCTTGAATGGGAAAAAGAATTTAGATTGGCAATTGTAATTTGTGATTCACCTACTCATGGAAAAAGATATAATGGGGGTGTAAGTGATCGCTATCCTAATGAAGATATAGAGGATGCCATATTAGGANTTAATATTCATCCTTAATTAATAAAGAATAATATTTATTTAAATATCTATGTAAAATGAAGGTTATTCTACAAATTTAGAAAAAACAATAACCATTTTATAGAACGATAAGAAATATTTGTAAAATGAAAATGAAAAGTTGAAGTAAATATTAAATGAAATTTAGAATCTAATTAGAAGAGTCAATTGAAGAAGTGTGTTTATTAAAAGCAGAAACTAAAAGTATTAATGATCTGTTAAATAAAGAAATAGAAAAGAATAAAATAAACTAGATTCATATTGAGTAAAAAATATTTATATGTATAGATAATTAAAAAACGAACCATTATTACAAAATGAAGATACAAAATTTGAAAACTTAAATAACTACAAAAATAAAGAAGAACAACTTTATTCATTAGAGTAGAAAATCTTAAGAAATTGTGAGAAAATGAAAATGGATAAACAGAGAGAATTAGATGTTGAATTTCATAAATTTCTAGATAAACTAGAGAATAAATTTAATCAAGAAAAACAAAAATATTTTGAAAAATATTAGTTAGAAAAAAAAAATTTATAAGATGAAATTGAAAAATTATATTAAGAAATAAAATAATATAGAAGGGAGATAGTGATATTAGAGAATGAATTAGATAAATAATAAATGGAAGGAAAACATTCTTAAAAATTTAATGAATCTAAAATTTTGGACTAGAGGTTAGAGATTTATAATAATTTTGAAAAAGAAGTGCCTACTTTAAAGAAAAATTAAGATAATTTGGAATAAAAAAATTTGGAATTAAAAAATTAGGAATAAAGTAGGAAAAATAGATTAAATGGTTTAATGGAAATAAGAGATTAATAATAATTTAGATAGTAGTAAGAAAATGAATAAAAAAAGAATACAATAAAATGTAATTTAAATAATCATATTAATAGAAATGTTCAGGCATATAAAAAAATCTCATGGATTCATTGAAATATGTTTTTTATTAGATATTACAGGATCAATGGATCCATACAAATAATAGGCTAAAAAATGCATTTAAGAGAGCATTAAATAAATTAAAATGTTTACTTAAAAAGAGGCTAAATGGAGTGTGATAGGATATCAAGATTTTGAAGAATACAAATAATTGGGATCATAATATCGATAATTAAAATTTACTTAAGATTCAGGTCTTGTAGAAGAATTTTTAGACTCATTAATCTGCACAGGGGGAGGAGATGCGGCTGAAGATTTAAGAGGTGGTATGAAATAAATGGTTAAAAATCTTGAATGGGAAAAAGAATTTAGATTGGCAATTGTAATTTGTGATTCACCTACTCATGGAAAAAGATATAATGGGGGTGTAAGTGATCGCTATCCTAATGAAGATATAGAGGATGCCATATTAGGATTAATTGATAAAAACATATTTTTAATGGCTATTAAATTTAATTCATATACTGAAGTTATGTATAATGAAATTAAGAAAGTATAAACTATTAATAATATAGATTTATTTAGCTTAAGGTAAACCTGAATTATTACTGGTTGAGGATGCTCAAAATATTGGTATATCAAATCTATCAAATTTATTTGTCAATATAATTTCAAATGCAACTGTAACCATAACTTAAATGAATAATACAGCCTCAAAGATAAATAATAAGAAAACATTTCAAAAGATTGAAATCATAAGTGCCATGGAAAATCTATGTAAGAAAAACACAGATCCTGTTAATTTTGACTAAGATCCTGAGATTGAAGTTATTGAAACTCAATTCGAAGTTTTTAAAGTAGAGCTATCTGATCAATTTTTGGAAAACCATATATAAAATATCAAAGCCTTTAAAACAGAAAATTGCTTTAAACCCATAAAAGAACCTGGTTTATGGGATTGCAAAAGAACAGTACATCCATTTGCTTCAGGATCACTTAAGCAGGTGTTTTTGATGAAGAAAAAGGACACTCCTACTGAATTATATGCAATAAAAATGCCATTAGGAGATAAAACTTATTAATCTATTGAAGATGCTGTTAAAGATTGCAGATCTCATTTAATTGCAAAAGGTCTTCTTGAAAAATTTATCAAAGATTTGGAAAAAAATTAAAAAAAAGATACTAAACTTTAGATATTTAATGTTCAATATACTAATATTTTAATATTAAAAGATGTAAAATAAAAAAGTATGAAATATTGTTATTTTAGATTCTTTTTGGGTAGCTGAAAGATATTTTAGTGGAAAATTTGTAAAATATAATAATAATAGTGCTTTTATATTGGATGATTCTAATTCACTTAATCATTTAATGTAAGCATTTTCATTTTATACTTTTTACAAATCAAATCTTAATTACATAATTTGTGATGTCTAAGGTATTGGATAATATATGACTGATCCTGCAATTAATACAAAAGAAGGTAGCTTTGATGAAACTGATATTGGAGAAACAGGAATCAAAAGTTATTTGGGTTCATATTAAGGTAAGAGCCATCTTGGTAGGGACTTTTTAAGAAATCTCAATATTCCTGATTTTGAAGATATTTGATAAATTATAATTATATTTAGAAACTATAATTATAAAGAGTAATATTTCATACTTTTATTATATTTTAAAAACAAAGTCGATTTATATTCATTTTTGATATTACCAACCCAAATTGATTAAATCAATATTGGAATGAATTGATAATACCTCCCTTAAAAGTAAATTAAATATATTATAATAGTATCTAATTAAATAATAAATAAAAATATTAAATCATTTTTTAATAAATAAAATTCATCGATTAAATCATCAAATGGCTTTTACTTTTCACTTTCATCAATATTGAGTCTTTAGAATATATCAATTAATTAATTTAATTCATTCCTTAATAATATATTTTAGATAAAAATAAATTTATTAAATTATGAGAATAACTTAGTAAAATTAACAATAGAAACTACTATAGAAATATATTCAATTAATAATTTATAGTTTGTTATACTATCCAAGAATGTTTATACATGATTATTTATTATTCCTTAATCTTTTTATATTGTTGATTATGATTAAATTTTAGATTTTCTATTCTTTTTTATTTCATATTCTATCTTTGTTTCTTTCGAATTTTAATTATTTAATCTAAAGAGGTTTAAATTTACGACACTTTGTCTAAAATAAATTCTTAGTATACAGAATTGGGTATCCAATTACTTAAATTAATAAAACATAAAAAATCAGTGTAAAATGTATTTTTTAATATTTACATATATGATATATTATTCATAATAAATGCCAAAAAAGCAAATACAATGAAGAACTCCTCAATAAATTCTCTATTTCTTTTTATTTTTTATATTATATTAATGTTTGGCAACATCCCATAATTGAATAAATCATAAGAATATCCTAAAATTAATTAATATTTTTTACTATTGGTAAACCAACAACAGCTAAAGAAGACATAAAACATATATTAATTAATTTAAATCTATTTTGATCGTTCTAAATAGTTTATAATGATTTAAGTTGACTAGTCTTTAATAATCCATAATTAACTATTCCAAAGACCAAAGGCATAATAAAATAAGAATCGTATGTAGTCATTTCTATTCCAAAAAATTGATATGGATGAAGTCCATTCCAATAAACAACAGCTCTTAGTTGATTTGTAAACATATATAACTAATAAAAATACTTTAATATATATACAGTAGCTAAAGAAGCAGTAATCTATTTGCCATTCATTAAATCATATTTATTAGTGAAGTTATTAATACTTTAAGGGACATACATAAATTTATGAATAAGATTATAGGTGATCTTGGCCATAAAAAATGATGTTAATGCATAGGTTGGAATTGAGAGATAGTTTTCTAATAATAACAATATTTATCTATTTATTATACCACATTTGCATTAATTATTGAATTTGTAATGATGTTATCTATAGGTGCAGTTAGAAATGAATATTTGTTAATTGATTTTTTGAATAACATTATATTATAATTAATATATCACTCCACAAAGAAATGTACAGCAATTTATCTGATTTCTTTATAAGAAGACANAATACCTCCCTTAAAAGTAAATTAAATATATTATAATAGTATCTAATTAAATAATAAATAAAAATATTAAATCATTTTTTAATAAATAAAATTCATCGATTAAATCATCAAATGGCTTTTACTTTTCACTTTCATCAATATTGAGTCTTTAGAATATATCAATTAATTAATTTAATTCATTCCTTAATAATATATTTTAGATAAAAATAAATTTATTAAATTATGAGAATAACTTAGTAAAATTAACAATAGAAACTACTATAGAAATATATTCAATTAATAATTTATAGTTTGTTATACTATCCAAGAATGTTTATACATGATTATTTATTATTCCTTAATCTTTTTATATTGTTGATTATGATTAAATTTTAGATTTTCTATTCTTTTTTATTTCATATTCTATCTTTGTTTCTTTCGAATTTTAATTATTTAATCTAAAGAGGTTTAAATTTACGACACTTTGTCTAAAATAAATTCTTAGTATACAGAATTGGGTATCCAATTACTTAAATTAATAAAACATAAAAAATCAGTGTAAAATGTATTTTTTAATATTTACATATATGATATATTATTCATAATAAATGCCAAAAAAGCAAATACAATGAAGAACTCCTCAATAAATTCTCTATTTCTTTTTATTTTTTATATTATATTAATGTTTGGCAACATCCCATAATTGAATAAATCATAAGAATATCCTAAAATTAATTAATATTTTTTACTATTGGTAAACCAACAACAGCTAAAGAAGACATAAAACATATATTAATTAATTTAAATCTATTTTGATCGTTCTAAATAGTTTATAATGATTTAAGTTGACTAGTCTTTAATAATCCATAATTAACTATTCCAAAGACCAAAGGCATAATAAAATAAGAATCGTATGTAGTCATTTCTATTCCAAAAAATTGATATGGATGAAGTCCATTCCAATAAACAACAGCTCTTAGTTGATTTGTAAACATATATAACTAATAAAAATACTTTAATATATATACAGTAGCTAAAGAAGCAGTAATCTATTTGCCATTCATTAAATCATATTTATTAGTGAAGTTATTAATACTTTAAGGGACATACATAAATTTATGAATAAGATTATAGGTGATCTTGGCCATAAAAAATGATGTTAATGCATAGGTTGGAATTGAGAGATAGTTTTCTAATAATAACAATATTTATCTATTTATTATACCACATTTGCATTAATTATTGAATTTGTAATGATGTTATCTATAGGTGCAGTTAGAAATGAATATTTGTTAATTGATTTTTTGAATAACATTATATTATAATTAATATATCACTCCACAAAGAAATGTACAGCAATTTATCTGATTTCTTTATAAGAAGACACAAAAAAGCTAGGTAAATTGGATTCAATTAAATAATCAATTTATATCCAAGCTACTTTTGATCTTTTATTTGTATGGTATTTCAATTTTAGAAAAATGAGATATAAAATTACAATAATCCAATTGCCTATATCAAAGAAGAGTTTAGCAAATAAAAGTATAGGAAATAACATAATTTCCACTTTTTATTTTTGTATCATAATAAGTTCTTTATTTTACTTAGTTTTATCAATATACCTTTACATTCCTATACTAATAATCATACAATTTTAATACTTTCATATATTGATTTATGATGAAGGAATAAGAATTCTGATATACCAACCCAGGAATGCATTAGAATAGGACTATATATTAATATATTATGCATTCTCTCAAAAAAGTGGAATAGGAATAGAAACACCAAATTATGAAAAAATTCATTTGTTATCATTAGTTTTACATATTGTTTTTTCTATAAAATTTATGTATTTCTTATTTATCTTTGCAATGCTAAAAAATTGAAGAGATATCCAAAAACTTAGGCTACACCTTACATGAATAATAAAAGCATAAAGGACATTTTGAATATATTTTCAGTACTATATGTATAATATGGTAATTTAGATTCTTCTTTAACATTTGATATTTTAGTATTATCAATTTGATACTTTTTATTAACATTTTCTTTGTACCAAATCTATTTTAAATATTCTAATCTCTCTTTAGATCTAAGTATATATTAAATATATTACATAGAATTATCAGCTGATTAAATATATTAATTCCACTTTTCATCTTTATTAAAATCATAATCTTCATACATGATTAATATAATATTAATGAATAATAATTAGATTCTCAATAAAAAATACATAATCAATTATGGTGGTTAATTGAAGTATTACAAAAAGAAATCAAAAAGATAAGTTCATAAAACAGAAGATTATAGTGATTAAATTTCTTAACCATTACCTCCAATTTTATAAGCTGCTAGAATCAATACATAATTAGAAAATATTAATCTCAAATACAGAACTAAACCTCATTCTAATTACACTACAAGTACTCCTAATAATAAAAATACATCTCTACCTCTTTTAAAAATATTACCAAATGATAATGAAGAGTAAATTAAATAAAAAATAAATTCATGTTTTCTTTAATCAAATTAAGCAAAAGTTATCATAAAAAATGATTTTCTTAAACAAAATATGATTGGATATAGCAAAGTAAGTACAATTATGATAATTTGATAGTATATTATTAACATTGTTATTTTATTTATTACTCTTATTATTTTTGATATTATTATATATATGAAAATGTTCTGAGAATTTGATTATATATTGATTATTACTTTAAGATAAAATAATATACGATTAAAATTATTATATAAGTTAAGTAATAATTTATTCGTTAAAATGAGATAATCTAATTATAAAGAAAATAGACAATAAAGTAGTTAAAGAAAGATGTCTGATTATATAAAGAGTACATTAGGAAGTAATTAATAAATACATGAACCTTTATCTAATAAAAAGAATTAATTAAATGAATTGGAATATTAATTATAATAGATGGTTAAAATAAAGAGTTCATTAAATTAATTTTGTGGACTTAAAGAGAATAAAGAAATAAGATAGAGTAAAGAAAATAGAGAAATACTTTATCCATTATAATAATAGTAAAATAATGATAGATAATCTTAATTAGTATAAGTATGAAATATATATATATTAAAAGACTGGAAATTTTGGACATCCAGAGTCATAATTATCACATAGAATTAGTACTTAAAGGACACTACCAGCATTTGAAATTCATGAGGATATTCCAACTATTGAAGATTTAAGGAAATTACAAAATTAGATATTGGATTTGAATTCTTTTAGTGTAGAATAAATGGATGAATTAAAGAAATTGTCTTCAATAATATTATTCAGAATGAGGAATATAAGAAAATAATGATACATAATTTATATAAATATTATATAAATGGATAAAAAATATTAAGACCTTGTAGAGAAGAAAGGGATATTAGAGAATGAACTTAAAAACTTAGAGAAGAATATATTTGATGAAGAAACAAGATATTTGGAAGAAACAGGTCATATAGGTAATGTGATCAAAGGATGGGAAGGATACTTGAATATGAAGAATTCTAAATTAGGTGGAAATTTATAAAGGAAAGGAAAGATTAATCCAAATGATAGGATATTTTCATAGAGTAGCAAAACATCACCTTTTATATAAGAAATTTCATAACCTGTTTAAACAACAGGAACATAAAAATAAATTTTGAATGAAGGAAGTGGAGAAGAGAAAAAAGAATATCATTTTAGAAGGACAAAGAAAAATAATAAATATGTTAGATTTTAAAAGGGGTAATTTAAATTTATAATGTTTTAGTGAAGGAGGGTATCATTCTCCAATGACTTCTAGTGATGAATATCATGAAAAGAAGGGAAAGGTACATAAAAAAATTTGAATTTTTAAGATATATATGATATATATTTACTATATAGTAGATATTTAAGTAAAATGAATAGGAATATTATTTTATTATTAATTTTTTTTGTTAAAATTACAGATGGTAAATACATATTCTTATCATTTTATAGCCACAACCACTAGTTTGGGTATAAGTGAAGCAATCTGGATAAATTCCAACACCTAGATCAGGTCATACATTTGTAACTGTTGGAAGAACTCATATCCTTTTTGGAGGATTAGATAGTGAAAAAAAACCAGATGCCGAAAAGAAAAATACTAAGATTGCACCGAATAATTAAGGTACATATTGTCATTAACATATAAGTTTATTCATTAAGAGTAGCACCAAATGTTTGTGAATGGAAGTTAGTATAATGTATTGGGGATCCACCATTACCTAGAACCAATCATGCTGCATGTGCTATTGGACCAGATAAAATGCTTATTTTTGGTGGATTTTACACATCAAATCTCCGTTTTAATGACACTTTCATCTTAAGAACAACTAATTTTTAATGGGCACAACCACCCAATTAAAAAGTAACTGGGGAACCTAAAAATGCTGAATCTAAGATTGGAGCACCAGAACCTAGAGGAAATCATTCAGCTACCTTTCATAAAAATAAAGTTTATGTTTTTGGAGGACATGGAGGAGTTGGATATGCTACTAAATCTTTCAATGATTTATATGTTTTAGATTGTGAAAGTTTCGAATGGTCTTAATTAGAGCCAACTGGAACACCACCTGATCCTAGAGGAGGACATAATTCATAAATTATGGGATTAAATGATTTGTTAATGATTTTTGGCGGATGGAATCAAATATCATAATTTTAAAATATCATTATATATGATATTAATAACAATAGTTGGGTAGATCCAGAAATCTCGCATGAAATACCTAAATGGAATATGGCTGGAATCATGGTACCATCTATTCCATCATGGAAATATTTCATTTTTGGTGGATAAGTAGGAAATTTTGAAGAAGGTGGTAACAGAACAGCAAGTAGATTAGTAGATGATACTTTTGTTTTAGATGTAGATGCTAAGAAATGGTCACCTGTTTAATTGGAAGAAGATAAACCAGTCAAACCTAAAACTAGAGAATCTACAACTTTAATTTATGATTCATCAGACTCTAGGATTATGATGTTTGGTGGTTGGTCAAATGCATGGATGAATGATATGTATGCATTAAATGTATCATCAATTGTTGGACCTCCTTATGCTATTTATTCAATTAAACCATGTTTAGGTCCATTAACAGGAAAAACAAAAGTGTCTATAGCAGGAGATGGCTTTAAGGATTCACAGAATATTGTTATAAGATTCTTTTCAGGAAAAGCTTAAGAAGATGTTCCAGGAGTTTTTGTTAGTCCTACTGAAATAACATGTGAAACACCTTCATATGAAAAACATGGAGCTAGAAAAGCTGAAGTTAAAGTCAGTATGGATAAATAAGATTTTACTATTATGAGTCAATTTTATTCATATTTCTTAAATTCAAAAGCTGAAAAGACATTAATGTTTGGACCAGGAGTATTGAGAGAAAATGCAATAAAAATTGATACTATGTTTTATATTCAAACAAGAAATTTGAATAATTAGAATAGAGAAAGTGGTGCTGATGAATTTTAAATAGAAATTACTAGACCTGATATATTAGCAGAATTAGAAGAGGAAAGATAAAGAGAAGCCATTAGATTATAATAATTAGAATAAATGGATCCTGAGGAGAGAGAAAGAATAGAATAGGAATCACATAAAAAAAGAATTGTTAAGAGAAAGAAAGTTAAAATACCATAAGAAGGAGAAGAATAAGGTGAAAATTAAGAATCTGAATATGAAGAAGTTGAAGAAGATGTACCTTAAGAAAAAACAAGATTATAATTGTTAGAAGAAAAAGCTAATATTAAATATACTATTCATGATAATGATGATGGATCTTATGCTGTTAAATATTAAATTGAAGAACCATGTGAAGTTATTGTTAATGTTAAATTAAAGAATGAAAGAGGTGAATATAATGAAATTAGAGGTTCTCCTAAAAAAGCATAATTTGTAGATGGTGTTGGACCTAAAAATAATTAATACACAGGTTAATAATTAGTTAATTATGTTACTAATAAAAATGAAGAAATTAATAAATTAATTGATACATCAAGAGATAATATTAATATTAAAGATAAAAATATCTAAGAAGATGTCAATAGTTTATTAGAAGTTATGGAGAATCTTAAAAAGATTTCAGATGAAAAAGAAAACATTCTTTTATTATTAGATGAAAATGAATAAATATTAAGAACCTTAGAAAAACATGATATGAAAAAAGAAACAGAAATTAAAAAAGTGAATAAAATGTAAGAAGAATGGAAAAATTTGTTGAAGATTTCATAAACTGTTGAAAAAGACATAAGTGGTCCAGTTAAATAAGAAGCTGATAAGACAAAAGAAAAGATTAAGAAATTTGAAGAATAATTAAAGGAATATTTACAAGGTCTTAAAAAAGAAACATTTTATTAATATAAAACTGGTATTAAGGACTCATAAGAAAGATTTGCTGAAGTATAAGCATAAATAGATAAATTTACAAAAACACTTTAAAATTATGAATATTATTCAAGAATGTTCAATTTTCCAGATGAAGTTGTTGGCTGTTAAAAAAATTTAGATGCTATCAAATAAGAAGTAGCTGCTGTTCAATTATTATGGGAACATATTAAAAAATGTGAATAAAAATTCTCAGATTATAAGAGATATAAATGGGCAACAATTGATCCAAATGAAATGGAAGATGAAGTGAAAAAGCTTCGTAAATTCTTAATTGATATGAAGGGTATTGATAAAAGATCAAATGTATTCACTGGTATAAATGAAGATTTACGTAAATGGGGTACATTCATACCATTATTAACTGAATTGAAAGATCCAGCTATGAACACAAGTGATAGTAGACATTGGAAAGAAGTTAAAGTTGTTGTAAACCAAGATTTTGCTATTGGAGATGATATGGAATTAGATGTTATTTGGAATCTTAAACTTTTTGATTATAGAGAAAAAATTGAAGATATCTCTGAATAAGCTAAATAAGAATTAAAAATGGAGAAAGGTATAATCAAAGTAGATACATTCTGGAAGGATGTATAATTTGAATTATTGAAACATAAGGATACTGATGTCAGAACATTAAAAATGTTAGATGAACATTTTGAAACATTAGAAGAACATTAATTATAGGTTAATAATATGTTATTGAGTAAATATGTGAAATTCTTTGAGAAAGATGTTGAAAAATGGAAATAAGATTTAGGAGCTATTTATGATGTTATATAATTATTATCAGAAGTACAAAAAACATGGTCATTTTTAGAAAATTTATTTATTTAATCAGAAGAAGTTAAGAAAGAATTACCAAAAGAATCAGAATAATTTGTTGGAATAGATAAAAGTATGAAAGAAATTATGGAATCTGGTTGTTAGATTAAGATAATTTTAAAGTTCTGTACATAACCAAATATGTTAAAATCATTAGAAAAGATCTAAGCTGATTTGAAAGTTTGTGAAAAAGCATTGAATGAATTTTTGGATTCTAAAAGAAGAGCATTCCCAAGATTTTATTTCGTTAGTGTTAATGATTTATTAGATATCCTTTCTAATGGTAATTCACCTGCAAAAATTAATAGACATATGTCAAAGATATTTTAAGCTATTGATAAATTAGAATTATAAGAAAAAGATAATGAAAGACCATTTGCTAAAAAGATGATTACATGTGTTGGACAAGAAGAAGTTGTTCTAGTTTAACCTTTATAATTGTTAAATAAAGTTGAAACTTATTTATAAGCTATGATTGATTCTATGATTGATACTCTTAGAGAATTAGCTAAGAAATCATTTGGTTGTTATGATGCTAAAACATGTTAATTATAAATGGATAGAAAAACATGGATAGATTAGGATCCAGCTTAAATTGCATTATTAGTCAATAATATTATGTGGTCAGTTCAAGTAGAAGAAGCATTTGCAAAAATAGCAAATGGAGATATGAATGCACTTAAAGATTATTATAAGAAAAGTGTTGATGCTCTTACTGAATTAATTAGATTTGTTAGAGGTGATTTAACTAAATCTTTAAGATAAAAATTAATGTGTTTGATTACTATGGATGCTCATTCTAGAGATACTATTGGAAAATTGATTGATGAACATGTTCGTAAACCAGATGAATTTTAATGGTAATCTTAATTAAAATTCTATTGGGTTGATAATGATGCTCTTATTAGAATTGCTGATGCATCTTTTAATTATTCATATGAATATTTGGGTAATGGTCCAAGATTGGTTATTACTCCATTAACAGATCGTATTTACGTCACAGCCACATAAGCATTACATTTAAAGATGGGTTGTGCACCTGCTGGTCCTGCAGGAACAGGTAAAACTGAATCCACTAAAGATTTAGCTAATGCATTAGCTAAAGCATGTTATGTGTTTAATTGCAGTTCAGAAATGAATTATGAATCTATGGGTAATATCTATAAAGGACTTGCTAGTTCTGGATGTTGGGGTTGTTTTGATGAATTTAATCGTTTATTACCAGAAGTCTTATCAGTTTGTTCAGTCTAATTTAAGGCAGTCACAGATGCTATCAAATAATAAAAAAAGACATTTTTATTCCCAGGAGGAGGTGAAATTTCATTAGATCCAACTTGTGGTGTGTTTATTACAATGAATCCAGGATATTTAGGAAGAGCAGAATTACCAGAAGGATTAAAAGCATTGTTTAGACCAATTACAGTGGTTGTACCAGATTTAGAATTGATTTGTGAAAATATGTTGATGGCTGAAGGATTTGAAGAAGCTAAGACATTAGCACATAAATTTGTTACATTATATATGTTATGTAGAGATTTATTATCAAAATAATTACATTATGATTGGGGACTTAGAGCTATTAAATCAGTGTTAGTGGTAGCTGGTGGTTTCAAGAGAGCTGAACCAAATATTGCTGAATAGGCTTTATTGATGAGAGCATTAAGAGATTTCAATATACCAAAGATTGCATTTTAAGATTTAGATGTTTTCTCAGGATTATTATCAGATTTATTCCCAAATATTAATATTCCAAGAAAAAGAGATATGGCATTTGAAGGAATTATTGAATAAGTTACAGCTGAAAATAGATTAGATCCAGATCCTGATTATATTTTGAAGATTGTTTAAGCATCAGAATTATTGGAAATTAGACATTGTATTTTCGTTATGGGTCCACCAGGAGCTGGTAAATCAACTACATGGAAAATGTTGGCTAAAGCTTAAGATAAGGCTGGTAAGAAGACAACTGTGGTTGATTTAGATCCAAAAGTTGTTAGTACAAGGGATTTATATGGTTATAATTTACCAACAAAAGAATGGAAAGATGGTTTAGTTTCAAAAGTTATGAGATCTTTAAGTGAAATATAAGATATAAATCCAAAATGGATATTACTTGATGGAGATTTAGATGCAAATTGGATTGAATCAATGAATTCTGTTATGGATGATAATAAGATATTAACATTAGCAAATAATGAAAGAATTCCATTAAAACCACATATGAGAATGCTTTTTGAAATTAGAGATCTTCGTTTTGCAACTCCTGCTACAGTATCTAGAGCTGGTATTTTATATATTTCAGATGATAAGGGATATTAATGGAGAGCATATGTGAAATCATGGGTTAAGAATAACTTTAATGATGATAAATTTAAATAAGATTTATAAAAGTTATTTGATAGATATATTGAAGGTACTTTATTATTTTTGAAGAAACATTGTAAAACTTTAATTCCAGTTAATCCAATATCAATGATTATTTCTTTATGCAAAGCTTTATTGCCATTATTATAAGGAGAAGTAAAGAATATGGAATATCATTTTGTATATTGTTGTGTTTGGGCTATTGGAGGTGTTTTATCTGAAAAAGACTCTATTGATTATCGTAAAGATTTTTCAAATTGGTGGAAAGGAGAATGGAAAACATCAGTCAAATTCCCTAGTAAGGGTACAGTTTTTGATTACTTTGTTGAATAAAATACAGAGAATGTTAAATTTGATGAATGGGCTAAGAGATTAACAAATATAGATTTTGATCCTTAAGTAATGGTTATGGGTAATATCACAGTTCCAACAAAAGAAACTTTGGCTACAAGTGAATTAGTTAAATAATTTATTTATGTTTAACAACCAGTATTAATGATTGGTTAATCCGGTTGTGGTAAAACTTAATTGGCTAAGGGTATATTGAGAGATATTGTAAAAGCTCAACCAGATAATTTTACTTATTAATTGATCAATTTTAATTATTATACAGATTCAACATATTTGTAGGCTCAATTAGAATAATAATTGGAGAAGAAAGCAGGTAGATAATTTGGACCATAAGGTAAAGGTAAATTAATATATTTCATTGATGATTTGAATATGCCTTAATTAGATCCATATGATACTTAAACAGCTATTGCATTATTAAGATAACATGCAGATTATGGTCATTGGTATGATTTAGGTAAATTGAGTTTGAAAGATATTATCAATACTTAAACTATAGCAGCAATGAATCCATCAGCTGGTTCATTCTTTGTTAATCCAAGATATTAAAGACATTTTTGGACTGTTTCAATTCCTATTCCTGATAATGAAAGTTTGTTCTTAATTTATAATACATTCTTATCAGGACATCTTAAGAGATTTAAACCAGCTGTTTCTGAAAATGGACCTGCTATTATTAAAGCTGCTTTATAATTACATACTAGTGTCATTTAGAATTTCAGAAAAACAGCCATAAATTTCCATTATGAATTCAATCTTAGACATATTTCAAATGTTATTTAAGGATTATTATTAGCAGATCCTGCTAAATTTATTGATTCAGATAAATTAATTAGATTATGGGTTCATGAATCTGAAAGAACATATGGTGATAGATTAGTATCAATGGATAATCTTAATACATATAAAGCATTAATGTTTGATTTGTTAAAGAAATAATTCACCAAATTTAATTTCAGTAGATTCTTTGCAAAAGATAATCCTGAAAATTTAATCTTCTGTAACTTCTTAGCTGGTATAGGAGGAGATAGATTTTATGATTAAATGCCAAATGATAAATTAGAACCAGTAATTACTGAAGCATTAAAAGAATATAATGATAACTTTGCTTATATGGGATTAGTATTGTTTGAAGATGCACTTAAACATGTATGCAGAATCACAAGAATAGTTTTACCACCAGGTGGACATTCATTATTAGTAGGAGTAGGAGGTAGTGGTAAATAATCATTAACTAAATTGGCTGCATTTATCATGACATATACTCTATTCATGATTACTATATCAAGCAATTATGGTATGAATGATTTAAGAGGTGATTTGTAATTACTTTACTAAAAATCAGGTGTTAGGGATGAAGCTATTATGTTCTTATTCAATGAAGGTCAGATCACAAGTGAAAGATTCTTAACTTATATCAATGATTTATTATCTTCAGGTGAAGTAGCAGAACTTTATAATTCAGATGAAAAAGAAGTTTTGATTAATCAAATTAGACCTAAAGTTAAAGCTGATGGTAGACCAGATACAAGAGATTCATGTTGGGGATGGTTTATTGATAAAGTAAGATAAAATTTACATATGACTTTGTGTTTCTCACCAGTAGGTGAATCATTACGTAAAAGAGCTCGTTAATTCCCTGCTCTTGTCAATTCTACTGTTATTGATTGGTTCTAACCATGGCCTTAAGATGCACTCTATAATGTTGCTTAATAATTCTTAAAAGATATTGATGTACCTACAGATTAAGTTAGAGAAGCTATTGTTAAATTTATGCCATTCTCATTCAAATTAGTTAATGATTTATCAGTTAAATTGTTAGAATAAGAAAGAAGATATGTTTATACTACACCTAAATCATTCTTAGAATTAATTAAATTATATATATTTATGTTGAAGACAAAGAAAGGAATGCTTGAAAAGAATAAGGAAAGATATGAAAATGGTCTTATTAAATTAAGATCTACTTAAGATTTAGTGGCTGAAATTGAAGTTCAAGTTAAGGAAAAACAATAAGAAGCTGAATAAATTAAAAATGAAGCTAATTAAGTGGCTGAAGTAGTTGGTAAAGAAAAGGCTAAGGCTGAAATAGAAAATGCAAAAGCTGCAGATGAAGAAGCTAAATGTTCAACTATTAAATAAGATGTTGAATAGAAAAAGACATCTACTTAAGCTGATTTAGATGCTGCTATTCCTTTAGTAGAATAAGCCAAAGCTGCCTTGAATGGTTTGAGTGAAAAAGATTTCTAAGTTGCTAAAAACTTTGCTACTCCACCTTCTGGTGTACCTGATGTATTCTCAGCAACCATTTTCTTATTAGCTGGNGATTTCTGAACATAAACATGTTCAAACAGGTGTTATGTTAGATGAAAAAGCAGCAGCTTAAATTGATCTTGGAAAGAAAAAGGATGGATAAGAAGAAGGAGAAGAAGCTGAAGGAGAAGAACAATAATAAGAAGAACAATAAGAAGAACAATAAGAAGAATAATAATAAGAAGAATAATAATAAGGTGAATAATAAGAGGGAGAATAAGGAGAAGGTTAATAAGGTGAAGGAGAAGAAGGTGGAGAAGCAAAAGAAGGTGAAGAAGGAGAATAAAAAAAAGAAGAATAAGTTGAAGAATAAAAGAAAAATGCTGATGATGATCAATTAACTCCATAATCTTTGAGAAAGAGAGTTAATTAATTGATAGAAAGTATTACTTACACTTCTTTCTAATATGCTAGAAGAGGATTATTTGAGAGACACAAATTGATTGTTTCAACTATGCTTACATTAAGAATTAATTTAAAAGCAGGAAAATTACCAAAAGAATAAGTTGATCATTTAATTATTGGTAAAATTGAATTAAATCCACCTCCTATGCCTGAATCATTGAAATCATTTTTGAATGATACTATATGGGCATGTTGTAAAGCTTTGGAATAAATTCCTGAATTTAATGGCCTTGGATAAAGTTTAGAAGTTGACAATCTATAATGGAAGAAATGGTATAATGAAGAAAAGGCTGAAATTAGTGATTTACCAAAGGCATTCAGTCATCTTAAGAAATTCCATAGATTATTATTATTAAGAACAATGAGACCTGATAGATTAACATCAGCTATGGCTAATTATGTTGCTGAAGAGATGGGAGATAAGTATGTTGAATAACCTCCATTTTCCATCTTTGAAACATTTAATGAAATGGCTCCAACTACACCTGTTTTCTTTGTATTGTTCCCAGGAGTAGATCCTACACCTGAAGTTGAAAGAGTAG
>CAJJDM010000192.1:39105-50217 GCA_905182975.1 Paramecium primaurelia
ATATAGGATTTTTATGGTAAAAATTAATTTAATATAGAATTTAAAATAGAAATCAATATAAAAATATAGGATAGGATAAAAATTAAAGGTAATTTAAATATTGGTAATGGAAATGATAATCATTTTAACTTTGAGTCTCACTGGCTTTCAAAAATACAGCTACCTTTTTGTTTAAATAGTGTGTATAAGTTGATCCCTAATTAATTTACAAATTCACTTTTTAAAACTAAAGCGTCCTATGCTTAAAAAATAGATTATTAAGAAATTAATAAAATATTTAAATAGGTACCTGAAAATGGACTGTTTTCGATAAGTAGGGTCTTAAAATAATTTAAAATATCTTTATAATTTTTATCTTAGGATTGAATTTCTTTTCCTGTCTTTCCTTCCCAAAAACGGATAGAGTTATCACTATTACTCTATGCTAATGTAGTACCATTAGGAGAGAAGCATACTGATAAAACGAAACTACTATGTCCATCAAATTTGGTCTTTTATAATCCTGTCTTAACATTCCATAGACGAATAGAGTTATCGCTACTACCAGATGCTAATGTAGTACCATCAGGAGAGAAGCATACTGAGTTGACAGAATTCTTATGAGCATCCAATTTGGTCTTTTATTACCCTGTCTTAACATCCCATAAACGAATAGAGTTATCGCTACTACCAGATGCTAATGTAGTACCATCAGGAGAGAAGTTTACTGAGATGACTGAATTCCTATGACCATCCAATTTTTTTTTTTATTATCCTGTCTTAACATCCCATAGACGGATAGACTTATCAGCTCTACCAGATGCTAATATAGTACCATCAGGAGAGAAGCACACTGAGTTGACTTAACTACTATGACCATCCAATTTAGTCTTTTATAATCCTGTCTTAACATTCCATAATCGGATAGACTTATCCCAACTACCAGATGCTAATGTAGTACCATCAGGGGAAAAGCATACCGAATAAACATAACTACTATGGCCATCTAATTTGGCCTTTTATTATCCGGTCTTAACATTCCATAAACGGATTGAGTTATCCTCACTACCAGATGCTAATGTAGTACCATCAGGAGAAAAGCATACTGAATAGACATAGCCACTATGACCATCAAATTTGGCCTTCAATTACCCTGTTTTAACATCCCATAAACAAATAGACTTATCAGTACTACCAGATGCTAATATATTTCCATTTGGAGAGAAGCATAATGACCATACTGTTGAACTATGACCATCAAGTTTAGTCACTTATAATCCTGTGTGAACATTCCATAAACGGATAGACTTATCAGGTCTACTAGATGCTAATATAGTTCCATCAGGAGAGAAGCACACTGAGTTGACTTAACTACTATGACTATCCGATTGTGTCTTTTATTATCCTATCCTCACATCCCATAAGCAGGAGGACTTATCTCCACTATCAAATGCTAATGTAGTATAATCAGAAGAGAAGCATACTGGTAAAACTTAATAAGTATGGCCATCTTATTAAGACTTTTATTATGCTGTTGTAACATCCCATAATCTGATAGAGCAATCCATACTACCTGATGCTAATGTAGTACCATCAGGAGAGAAGCGAACTGAATAAACTGAATATGTATGACCATCCAATTAGGACTTTAATTATCCTGTCTTAACATCCCATAAACGGATAGAATGATCGCAACTACCAGATGCTAATGTAGTACTATCAGGAGAGAAGCATACCGAATAAACATAACTACTATGGCCATAAAATTTGACCTTTTATTATCCTGTCTTAACATTCCATAAACTGATAGACTTATCATAACTGCCAGATGCTAATATAGTTCCATCAGGGGAAAAGAATACTGAGGTGACTTAACTACTATGACCATACAATTAAAACTTTTATTATCCTGTCATAACATCCCATAATTGGATAGAATTATCCCAACTACCAGATGCTAATGTAGTTCCATCAGGAGAGAAGCACACTGAGGTTACTTCACGACTATGACCATACAATTAAAACTTTTATTATCCTGTCATAACATCCCATAACCGGATAGAATTATCCCAACTACCAGATGCTAATGTAGCTCCATCAGGAGAGAAGCACACTGAATTTACTTCACGACTATGACCATCCAATTTTGTCTTTTATAATCCTGTCTTAACATCCCAAAAACGGATTGAGTTATCACAACTACCAGATGCTAATGTACCACCATCAGGAGAGAAGCATACTGATAAAACTGAATGAGTATGACCATCCAATTTGGCCTTTTATTATCCTGTCTTAACATCCCATAATCGAATAGACTTATCATTACTGCCAGATGCTAATGTACTACCATCAGGAGAGAAACATGCTAACCAAACTGCTGCATTATGAGCATCCAATTCGGTCTTTAAAAATCCTGTCTAAACATCCCATAAACGTATAGACCTATCATAACTACCAGATGCTAATGCACTACCATCAGGAGAGAAGCATACTGATAAAACTGAATGAGTATGACCATCCAATTTGGCCTTTTATTATCCTGTCTTAACATCCCATAAACGGATAGAGTTATCCTTATTACCAGATGCTAATGTAGTACCATCTGGAGAAAAACAAACTGACATGACATACTAACTATATACATTCAACTTGAATTTTTTCTTCCTTGTCTTAACATCCCATAAACGGATAAACTCATCCCAACCGCCAGATGCTAATGTAATTCCATCAGGGGAAAAGCATACTGATTTGACAGTATTCTTATGAGCATCCAATTTTGCCTGTTATTATCCTGTCATAACATCCCATAAACGGATAGATTTATCCTTACTACCAGATGCTAATATAATTCCATCAGGAGAGAAGCAAACTGACTATACTGTTTGACTATGACCATTCAATATTTTCTTTTATTATCCTGTCTTAACATCCCATAATTGGATAGACGTATCCTTACTACCAGATGCTAATTTAGTACCATCAGGAGAGAAGCATACTGATTAAACCTTATTACGATGACCATTCAATATGTTCTGTTATTATCCTTTCTTAACGTCCCATAAACCAATTATTTTATAACTACCAGATGCTAATAAAGTGCCATCTGGAGAGAAACATACTGAGCGAACTAAACTACTATGGCCATCAAATTTAATCTTATATTGTCCTTTCTTAACATCCCATAAACAGATAGATTTATCCTCACTACCAGATGCTAATATATTTCCATCAGGAGAGAAGCATACTGATTTTACACTGCCAGTATGGCCATCTAATTTATTTATTTCACCCTATTTTTTAATGTTGGTCCATCTACAATTGAGCAATAACGCTCCATTTAAATTCATTCCATTTATGTCTACATTATCTAGTTATGACCCGCTTAAGTTGCACCTAAAAAAATTAGCTCCGAATAAAGAAGTATTCTTAATTCTGATGTTTTCAAAATTTTAATTTCTAATGTCCACTTTCATATTAACTAATAAATTTAGTGAGTTTGATCCACATTGTATTAAATTTTCATCATAGGCTGTGAGGTGAACTAAGAATTTTACAAATCCGATGATCTCTTGTTATTCTCTTATTGTTTTTATTAGATCCTGTCTCTGTCCTAAATATCGTTAATCAGAATAGTCTTATTTATTAAAATCATGATCTTTAATTTTTACAATGACATTAAGAATTAGTTTGATGTTATTTCTCATAACATCCATCCTTTATTCTTTTTCTTCTTGTGTTGAATCCTCTTTTTGTAAAATCTACTCTTCTAGATGTCTTAGATTTTCATAATCTGAAAGAAATCCCATCCAATCTCTAGTATTCTATTTTTCTTGCATCTAAATTATCAAAGAGTATATTCTTTTATCCACACCTTGCACTTAAGCAAAAATCTCAGAGAGATCTTCGGGATCATCCATTTTTTTTTTCTTAAAATAATTATTGAATATCTATTACTGAAACTTTTGTTTTATACTACAAAATGAAAAGAATCTTATTTGTTTGAGGACCAGAATTTTTAAAGGTTTGGAGTTGCTTGTGATTGATAATTTTATGCTTGTTGAGAAATCAATCGGATGAATGCAAGGATTGAGGAAAAAGAATATAGAATTAAAATATAGATTAAAGAGTAATATTTCAAAAAATAAAATAAAATAATATTAGATGAAAAATTCTTGATGATGTAGTGTTCATCATTTATTATTCTTTTACTTATGGTCTTTTAATTAATAACAATAAACTGATATATTTGAAAAAATCAGCTTCAGTCCTTAATAATTGTAATAATGTAAAATGGATTGAAATTTAGAGCTACATTTTCTTTTATTTTTTTCAAAAAGATATCTAACAAAAAGTCCAAGTATTACATTTAATAATTTTGTAACATATCCTTTATATAATGAGCAAATTGGTAGAATATGCTAAAAATTTTGGGTTAAGTTCAAGGCTTTGCTTTAGGTAGCTCATAATATTTCATTAACACAGTTAAAGCAAAAATATAAGACTTTAAACTAATTCTTCTTTAATATAGTCATAAATATCTATAAAATAAGTAGCAAAATCTTTTTGAAAAGAATTTTTAAGATATTAAAATTCCTTCAAAGTAAAAGCTTAACTAACTTAAATATAATTTCTTGTTATTTATCTTCTTTTTTATTTATATCATTATTTAAGTAATATATTCTTTCATAATAATATACCCATTAATTTCTCTAAAAACTTTAAATAGATATCTATATTCTATATTACAAATTGATTGCAATATTTAGTTTTGATTATTTCTTATTATTTATTTTGAAATCGTGAAAAATCACATGATTAGTATGAGAATTTATACCAAAAGAGAGTCATTACATTCCTTATCAAAACAATATCCAGAAAATTAATTATATGGATCAAAATAAGTTGCTGGATATGCATAAGGTTTAATGCATTTCTCATTGCAAATTGCATTTTAATTAGTGACTATATTTTGTTGTTTATAAGCCTAATATGTAAATATAAATACTGTAATTTTTATTTTTGAACGAGATAAACATACTTAAATCAATTGAGGGCAATCAAAACATTTTTCACTTTCATTTAAGGGACATAACTTACAATAATAAATTGGTTGTTCTTAGCACATTAAACAATCTGAACCAAAATATTCATTTTGCTTGGGTTTTACAAATTTCATCTCATATTCATATTTTAATAAAACTTTGAATTTAATGTTTTTGGCTCTTAATAAGATAATCTGGATATGAAAACTCATCATTCTAAAGAAAAAAGTATTTTCTTTAATAAACCCATTTTGACAAGACGCACAATAATTAATGCTTTCAATATTCAATATGTACTGTACTCAATTTTATATATAATTCTATTAAGTTTTTCAGGAGCAATAGAAAAATCATCTTATGTTGATACTGTTCATTGTTCTATTCTCGCTTAATCAATAAAAGAACTTAAAAATTTTCTTATTTAATGTTACTATAAAATATGCATTAAAATCAAAATTTTAATTATCTTTACAAAGTGCACAACTTATTTTAATTTTAAGATTTATTCTCTAATATTGGATATGAAGGCAACAAAGAACAAAAGTTTTAATTATAGCATAAGTATTTTAAGCAATAAATAAAGTTATCTATAATACATTTCTTGCATTATCTTGAATATGAAATGTAATCAATAGTTCCATCAAAATAATATCTTTCTTCGCCTTCATAAATTATGATTATTCTATACTTCCCAAATCTGACAAGAAAAGATATTTCTGACAAGTAAGATCAAACTACCAGTTCAATTGATTACTGTAACATTCAAAAAATATAATCATATTTTTATTAACTATCAATGGACTATAATATTAATAAAATAATACATAATAACATTCTTTCTCTATTTCAAAATAACCTTATTTGCATTTAATAGTGTGCAAATTTGATTAGAAAAAGTATAAATTTAAATCTAAATAAATTTAACAAATATAATTTTTATCTATATTATACTAAAGATATAAAAACCTTAAATTCACCTATAAATTCCCTGAGAGGATTTAGAGCAAGATAAACAGTTTTCATTTTTTTGGCCATCACATGTTAAACAACTGTAATGACAATTATCTTCGTTCAAAAGCTAATAACAATTATAATTATGAAAGTTTTTTAATTGAAAGTTACTTGTTAATAATTTCCAAACTATATTTCCAATTAGTAATTTTTAAATTAATCTACATTATATTACCTTGTCATATGATCAGAATTATTTTATTTCTCATAAAACTTCAAATTCAAAGTAATTTAATTAGAATTTAGTTCTACTTTAAAATAATGCCATAAAATTAAATTATTTTTAATTGTTATTTCATCTCAAATTATTTATGATTTATAAAAGGTTTTTAGTATTTTATTGTTTTTAATAGTCAATCATAATAAGTAATGTTTATACTTTATGACTCTTACCCGATAGCTATATGTAAATCAAAGAAATAGTTATCATAAAATCTACATATTTCTATTTTATTAATTTATCCAAGAGGAATATATTTCGACCATAAACCATATGTAAAATAATAGTCCTAATGTTAGTATTACTCTTTTATAGTTATAATCTGTCTTAGTTTTTTATTTGGATGATTCATATCTATGGTTTCAAAGCCATAAACTAAAATTTACATCGTCAAAATTCCACTCCCAAACATTTATGATATGATAATTAAAAATATATGAAGATTTTACAATGTCTCATATTGCCTATAAACAATTAGTTTCCAATTCAAGAAGAAATCATAAAATAGGAATCATTTAAATCCTAAAAATCAGAAAATCTTCTGAATTCAAGATTATCACTCATATTTAACAAAAAAATGGAATCAAGTTGTTTTTTGAATTATTAATTCTAATTACTCTGCATTATAAATTATGTCAAAATTAAAATAAGATTGTCCATTTTGTCCAATAATGTAAGTGCTTAAATTCAGAAAAAGCTTTAGAATTTGTAGAATATCAAGTATAAATTATATTTATTTTTTCTTTTTAGTAAATAGTATAAAAGTTTGTATAAGCTTAATGACGCTTTTCAAATTAATATGTGGCAAAGAGTATACCATAAATTAAATCCTTCTGTTCTGAAATATAAATTAGATTTTTTTTAATTGAAACTTTCATAATAATTAGATTAATTCAGCACAAATATATTTTATAATAATAAAATAAATATGATTTGATGTGATGTGATATAATTTCTTACTTTTAAATCTTGATATCTTATGTTTAAAAGCTCGTCCTACTTTCATTATTAGAGATTTCACTATAAACTGAGATAATTATACAAAACCTCATATTATCAAAATTGAAAAATCTTTTAGGAAAGTGAGAGGAGAAATAAAAAAAATGATAAAACTAAATTATGAAAAACTTTCAATAGAAAAGTTTTGAATATAAGGAAATGGCTTTAGTTATATCTTAGAGCTACTTTCACTTATTATAAGTTAAAGATTTCACTACTATTTAAAGTAATAGTATCGATTCATTTTCCTTTGCTGTTTGATATAAAGTAGTCACCTATAGTTTCCTATGAATTTTTTTGTTTATTCAACTATTCTGCATATATGACTTGCCTTCATTTTAATAATTTTGATCAATGAATATTAATATAGTTATTATATTTGCGTAATATACAATATTCTATTTATAATGAGTATTAAGTAGGTTCACCCAACAAAGGAAAAGGAAGAATAGAATGAATTTAAAAAGGGATTGCATTAGAGTATGCAGATCGGTCCAAATATTCAATGATCTTAGAAAAAGAAGAGTAAAAGCCAGAGAAGCTACATAAAAATTTTCCCAAAATTGGAGAATTTTTCATTTAATTTCTTTAGTCAATAATATCAGCATATATAATAACCAAAGGTTAGTTAGTTTACACGTTAAGATCTTATTATGGAAGAGAAAGATGTTTTAGTATTGGAAGGCTTCAAAATTAAATTTAATAGGGCTTTTAGAGGATTACTAATAATCGTGAATTTTTTACTTACTTTTCAAATCAGACAAAGAAATATAATATAATTTAATAATCAATTACAAAATAATAAAAACCATTTCTCCTTCACATTTAATTTATTTCTGGAAAATTAAGACAGATTTTCCTATAAAGCAGGACAGTATATCTTTAATACATCCCATTCTTACTTAAGTTCAATAATTAATTATACAAAGAGGTTTAAATTATTTTAATGAAGAGAATGAATTATTATTAATATGTAATTTTTTGTTGACTGTCAAATGATCGAAAATTTGATTGAAGTTGACATTCAATGTTTGTTTGCATTAATGGCCAAAGGCTTCTTTCCATTCGAGCAATGTTTGAAAAAGAGAGCAAATACATATTCCTTTACTCCTATTGGAAGCAAACTCCACTTTGTTCCTATTTAGATCGAATAAGTAAAAAAAAGTCCCTAATTAATAAAGTTACCTCAATATCATCTTTTAACTAAGTAATCCAAGTTTAATCCCCAATACCAAGAGACCATTCTAATCATCCAAGAGTTGCCCTACTTGACTCCAAACATAGGAAAATTGCAGCCGGCTAAAATGGCGTTTTCTATTCTATCAGTCTATTCGTCGCTTGCCAGAAACTCATAAAGATTCATCACCTCATTATCTCCTACCTCATATAGTATCCATCCCTTTGATTTCCCTAATTTATCGTCATCCTACAGCCAAATATGAAATTTTTGCTTAAAGATGTTTTCTCTAATCATAATTTTAGTTATTCATGATTTCTTCAAACGGTTTAACTGCTATTTCGATATTAAGAATCTTTTATCATTAGTAGTGAGGTTGATATTCAGGATTTAGAACTCATTAGAGTCTCTCTAAATTTATGAAGAAGGCTAATGTCTTTAGTGAATGTGAATTAGCTATGAAAATCTCTTCAGTAGTCCAGAACATCTAATTTTTATTCAGATTAGTTGGTCAGGACACTAGCATTCGATACTTTGACAAAATACCTGTATGGTCTTACTAAGAAATTTTTGGTATTGATTTCATATCACTAACCATTCTACTAGTTCACCCCGTTTATTGTATGCCATTCTTTAATTTATTTATTTATTAATTTCAATTCTTATTGATTGTAGGCAGCCTTATAAATCTTATGGGTCGGCACTCATTCTGTAATCGTAGTAATGGCTCAGACCTTCTTTCCATCCTAAATTACATTAACAGAATGGATCAATACATAAATTCTTACTCCAGTTGAATTTAAATTCTGTATATGTATTTGGTAGCTTAGGGGTAATATGTATAGGCAAAAGTCCTTGATGAAGAGTTAAGTTTCATATTATTGTTATATTTCCTATGTTCAGATATTTAACTTTTATTAGTCAAAGCAATTTTAAGAATAAAGATAAAATTTTTGTTGAACATTTAACGAATAAAACAATAAAGGTCTATTAAAAAGAAATAAATTACTTTAATGTTTCAAGGAAGAAGTTTAATAATATGTGAACCTTCAATCAGAATAGTAGAGTTCATTGGCTAACTCACACATACCTTGTTCTGAACTAACAGTAAATACTATCCAGATCCTCTATATGGATATAAAATACAGAATAAACCCAGCCTATTTAGAGTTTAAAATTGCTCCTACTAGTTTATATAGGTTTTAATGAGTATGTTTATTATTTTTTCTGTCTCCAAAGATCTTTCACATCCTTTTTCTGTAATAAATTACATTACCATCAATCAAAATAGAAAGTTTGCTATTAAAATAGTGGCAAAATATAGGTTTAACCCAAATTGAAATAAAGCTACAGTTACAAGTCTTTTGAAATATTGAATTCATAGGCTTATTAATCTTTAGACTTTTAAGATTAAAAATAGCATAATGAATAGTTATTAAATATTAGAAACATATATTAGTTTTCAGTAATAATGTATTTCTACATATAGTGGCTTATATTACCTACACCTTTTGCATTTTAGAGCAATAGTTTAAGTTTTCTTTAGATAAAAAATCTTATAACTGATTAGCATTTCATGACTAGTAATGAAGAAAATTCTATTTAGTGATATTATCAGGTTGATCTGACCATTATCAATTAAGTAGACCAATATGGTCAATGAATTATTTTATTCTACTTATTTAAAGATATTTATTAATGAGTTCATATAAACCATTGATAATTAATAACCATTTCATAGATCAAAAAGGATGATTACTTATAAAAAAAGGAGATAGTGGAATTTTAATTAGGAGGAGGATCAATTTTATTTCTGTTGATTTTTTAGACTTATTACTTAACCAGCAGTATTAATACTAGAAAGTTAATTTTTCTCTAATGAGATCTCCCTATGTATCATAAATAAAATAATCATCATCTTATAACTGATAAAATGTTTTGATTAATTTCATTATCTAAAAGTTTTGAATTTAGTTAAAATATAATTGTTATTTCTAATTAGTTGTCAGTCAATATCATATTAAACTATGTATGTTTTACTAGATTAGCATCATTCCCATCTCAGACATATCGAAATTTACACCTTAATAAGTTAGTTGGGTCTATAACATCATTAATTTAGGATCTTTTTAGTCAATACTTTGTAGTCTATTACTTTCTATAATGAATCAACCAATAATTATTTTATTTATGTTGATAAATAAAGACCCTCTTGAAGAATCGATGCAACAATTTTAGAGTTGCTTTATTCAGCTAAAAATATTTCTAATCAGAGTATTTAATGCTTATATCAAATAAAGCTGATTAATGAGTCAACTTGATTTTTTGATTAATTTAGCAATCAACCATATCAAATTGATGTAAAATAGATACTTCTTAAACTAATTTTAGATTAAATATTACTAAATATATTAAAATAAGTAATAATATATAGAGAAGCTTTTATTTATTTTAAATAAATTTATTTGAATTGCTTTCTATTAGCTATGATTTAAGGAATTGTAAATTCATGAACAATGATAAATTACATATAAATTCAAATCAAATTTGTCCTAAAATGTTATAATATATAGTTTCCAAAAAAATTTCATATTAATATGATGAAATACAATCTTAGTTTTTGTGACTTAAAAATCATAGGTCTTAAATGCTATTAGAAAAAAATATTTATTTATTTATTTATT
>CAJJDM010000193.1:58029-69297 GCA_905182975.1 Paramecium primaurelia
TCTAGAAAAAAAAAACATACCTCATTACTTCATAATATTAAAGAACTGTACTCTTTTGATTAATTCATCACCAGTTAAATTTTACATTTATATTAATTTATTAAGAAATTATTTATTAAATAATTCGAAAGCAAAAATTTATTATTGATAACAAGTATTTATGTGTATATTTTCTTGATAACGAAATTATGATTATTCTACTGTTAAATTATCCAATAAGGAAAAATTCATATTCTAATAGTAATCATCTGTCGTATTTCGCATAAACTTTTAAAAAATGCTTCTTTTTGATTTTAATAATTATCTTAAAACTAAGCCTTAATAATTAATAAACTGTCCCTTAAGGACAAGAACTCCTTAAACTTAAAATATATTGCTTAGGATATGCCATGAATAGGTAACTAAATTTAATATGTAAATTATTATGAATTTTTAGGATCTAAAAAGTTTGATTAACTTAATAGAAAAATAAATAATATAATTAGAAACTAATTACTTTGTGGAAAAATCTTGTTTTTCTCACATAATCCATAATAAAACCCTATTATTTGCATTTATTTGAAATCCTTTTAAGTTTGAACACTTTCAAATTTTTAAGAAACTAATGACTTTTATTCACTAAATTTAACAAAGTTATAAATTTTTTGAAGTTTCAAAACTAAGACAATAATTCTTCATCTTATATTAATGTGCTAATTATTCATTTACTACTTTTTAATAAATCATCAAAAATATCTTTCTTCTATAAAACCTTTTTCATCAAATTTATCAAATATTAAAAATTATTGATGTTTTATTTTTTTTATATTATTAAAACATTATACTTTTTATAGAATTACCACTAAAAAATTAAAATAGCTTTAGTTGAACCCTGAAACATTGATGAATAACATAATCATTGGAGATAAAAACACATATGTATTTTTTTATATTTTAGAGAAAGAACAAGTATAAAAATAAAAACTAAATTTATACATTAGTGACTCCTAAATTAATAACTCATTTCTCCTGATATTTTCTGATTTGAATTTCTTTTGAATTTTCATCCCAAGTAATCAAATACTGTCCATCATCAGTCATATATCCAAAAATACTACGAGTTCCAAATTCAATAGATTCCTCAATCATAAACTTTCCATTTTGTTTCTTCCTTATTAAACTAATATTTGAACCATTCTTATTCACAAGCATACATTTTGATTTTTTATATTATTAAGGAAATAAAAAATAATCACTACCACCTTTTACAGGAATATCTTTTGTCTTGGTATACTATTTATTACTATTATTCATCTCAAAAACTTCTATGTAATCTTTTCCATAAGGATAGAATGTGAATGTATTATTATCAATAAAGAATAATCTATATCCTAATTGTTCTACTGTAATTTTTTATATTACAATCCATTATTTATTCAATTCTGATTGTTCAAAAAATATTTATTTTATTATTCATTGAAACTTAATCTTAATACAGTACTTGTATGATCTGTAATTAAAAAGCACAACTATTCATTTTATTTCTACTAGAATTTAATCTTATAATCATTACTAACAGATATAATAATATCTTCATTATTATTTAATAACAAACATACTATACTACTTGTATGTCCATTCAATTTCTATTGGTAAATCCATAAACCATTTTCATTTCTTGCCCATATTATCATTGAGCTATTGGTACTCCCAGATATAAAATGGTCTGATCTCTTCATGAAATTTAAAGTATTTATTTCACGCCCATGCTCATTTAATATATTCCTTATATAAATTCAAATACTTTAAGTTAATTACTACATCCAGCAATTAATATTGAACAATTGTTCTTAACAGCAATAGCAAAACACCATTTATCTTATTTAATTGAGCTTTATTTAATTAATTAATAGATGAATTGTTTGAGATCTGATTGAGTAGTTTTAAGTGTGGATGAAGATTAAATAATTTATGAATTATTATTTAATTGAATCTGAGAATTATCTTATTTGATTTTACATTCCCATTTTGTTAATTATTGATATTATTGTTCTTTCTATGAAACTACTCCATAATCATACTCATTTTTATACAACACTATATAATTAATCAAAGATATACAAATACAATTGACAAATAAAAAGATGATTATGACATATTAAATGAAAATATAAAATATGAATGTAAATAAACATAAAAAAAGCTTAAAAATTAGGATGACTAAATTAGAATAATTCAATCAAGGTTTGATTAATTAGGATTAAATTTATTCTAAATGTAAATTTTATTCAATTTCTTTTAATTTCTATTTAATTAAAATTTTATTTTAGTCAGGAAAATCTGAAATAATCATAAATATTATAACTGCTTGATTATTGAAGTTGTAAAATAACAAAATAAGACAAAATATAAGATTAAAGGTGGAAAGAGATATATAATTATTAAGTGAAAATTCCAAGTACTATACCTAAGTTTGAGGTTCTATACTTTACGAAGTCTCTAATATGCTTCCCATCTACTCAGGTATAGCGAAAGGTTGGTCTGAAAGTTTGAAAGTGAATCCAAGATCAGTTTAGTAGAATTCATAATTTAAGGGATTCTTATGATGAGGAAAACTTCAGAGAGATAATGGATAGTAAAATAGAGAAAAATTATAGAAAGTCTGTTCTAAAAGATGAATACGAAAAAATTATCTAAATTATATAAATTGAAAACAAAATTATATAACAATAAGGTTTCCTTCCTAAGGAATGCAGAAGTAGTGATCCTTTAAATATGTTGAAAAACTTTATTCCTGGCTTTGAAGAAGACATTATTATACTATTATTATACATGCCATTGAATAAACGAAAAGCTATAAGCTTAATTTCTATTATGAGGAATTAATTCTTTGAATGAGCCTGTTATTTGCCGAGTTAAACTAATTGTTGACTAAACTATTTTTGGAATACATGTGTTTGCCATAAATGCTATATCATAAAAATTTAATTTAAATGAATTAATTAAAGTTACTTTTTATTTTTAGGAGTTTCCTAACAGTTAAAATACATAAGGCACGATAACTTTAACAAATAATTCTATAATTTTGTATTTTAATGGATAATGTTTTAAAATACATATTTATGCATATTTGATATAAAAATATTTAAAGTATCATTTGAATTATATTTTTGATACACTATAAAGCTTAATTTACTTTAAGATTATTACTGGGAAAAACTATTCACAATTTTAGAATTTTAAATTATTAAAAAAATAAAAAATTCAGTTTTAATCTATAAATGTACAAAAATGGATTAGAAAGTTAATAATTTTGGAAGAAAGTGAATGGAAAAAACAATTTACTTATGATATTTCAATCAAAAAGTGATTAAATTTTTGAAGCATATTCTCCTCGTAAATGGAAATCTTGTAATGGGAAGTTCGTAGAAGATAATCCATTGTCATCTTTTATATTTTCATAAAATCATGATCAAGTTTATCCTTTAAAGTAGAATGAAAAAAATACGCTATATATTGTAATTCACAATTAGGACCTACGTTCGGTTATGGCGATATTGAAATAGATAGCAATTGTTAATTTGGCTATTCTAGATTAGGTACATCATATTAATTTGACTGATTCAATTAAAAACAGGATTTATTGGATGATGAGAATGATGAGGATAATGAGGATAATGAGAATAATTAATATTTATTTGGATCAAGAAATAATAGAATGTGATATATATCAATTATAATTTTTTTGAATATATTTGTTTATTTAAAAGTACTCTTGCATTAACTTTAAAGTCTTTATTTAAATAATAGACAAATAATTTTCAAAAATATATATAATATATATTTAATTTTTAATAAAATTTCTCTTAATTTTATTAGAAGTGATTCATGATAATTTAAATTTAATTAAACTGAATTTATTACAATTCAATATATAATTTGATTGCCCATTCAAACTAAAATTATTTAAAATTGAGAGATTCAAATTTTTTTAGGAATCTTTTATATTCCTTAAATTCTATTTATTTCCTGCTAATCTCCTAATAAGCAAAATTAATCAATTAGTGTGTGGTCATGTTTAGGTATTTGGATATAAATTAAATTATGATTATTGAGTGCTTCTTAATTGTTTTCTATTTCTTATAACTATTTTCATCATTTTTATCAAATTTTAGTCTCCTGCCTATTACTAATTTTTCTAGTTATTCGTTGCATTTGTTATTTCAGAAAATCCTTCCAATTATTAAATTAACCATTTTTGATTTTCTCAAAAAAAATTAATTTATCTCTAAATTCTGTTAATAAATTTTCAATTAAATTTTATTTGAAAATCTAACAAATAAGTTTCTTAAAAGCATTTTATGATAAAAATAGCAATAATTAAATAAAATATCTTATAAAATAATAATGTAAATAGTCTTAGAATCAATGATAAGAAAAGAGTACCAAAGAAAAATAAATGAATGCATATAAATTGTGTAATAAGCAGTAGAGGTAATGTATTATATTATAAATGTAAATAGAACTCAATTATGAAGATTGATGCCAAACTTGATGAACTTCTTAGTAATGAGTTTAATTCGATTAGTACTTAAATTTCAAGATGACAATCTCCGAAAATAAATATGTTAAGAAGTGACTTCTTTAATCAAAACTAATATTCAAAATCTACAAAGTTTTATTAAACCAATATTCTCGATATCTATTGTTGTTAATCAAAAAAAAAGATAATAAAATTATAATGAATAAGTATTTTATTTTCAATATTTTTTAAGATAATTAAATTTTTAGGAATATATAAATTTTCTTAAATTTATCATTTTTAGAGATTTGGTAGATTATAATTTTACAAAAGTTGAAAACTTCTTAGAATAATTGAAAACGATAGATTATCGAGGCATTTATTCTGACTATTACTTTAGATAAGAAAAATTTGAATAAGATTAATTTAAAAAAAGTAGGAGATTACAGTTAAAGTCATATAAATGTAAGAGCTTTAAGTACATATTAAAATTATTGTAAATCATGTGTAAGTATCGCTTATTTTTAATATTCATTAATATTATTGGCAATTCAAATACAAATAACGCTATTAAGAATTATTTTTATATTATATTTTAACAACACTTAACACTCAGCTTTTTAAAATAATATTTAATAGTTTTTATAGTCTTTCAGAAGGAAAAAAAATATTATCTTTTCTAATAATTTTCTGAAATTTCATAAGTTTAAATAAAGAAAGTTTAAGGGAGTTTTCAATATTTTCATTAAGGTAACATTTGTATAAATGATAATAGAATTAAATTAAATTTATATGATGATAATACACATGCAACAAGATGGAGATTTAATTTTTTAGATAAAGAAGGCTTTGATGGCAGTAATTATAAAAATATAATAGATTTCATAATTGTAAATTTGCTTTTAAGACTGCATGTGATATAGTTTTTACCTTAAAAAATTGTAATTATAAATTGAATGCTACATATTCTTTAAAAAGTTATATTTGGCCTGTATTATTTAAAGTATGTCTTAATAATTATAATATCTTATTTTAATTACATATAAATGAGATATTTATAATAACAGTTCTCTTTCCTTGCTATAACCCAATAAAATTCTGGAAAATTTGTGCATTTTAAATTTGATTTCATTTTACTGATCGCCATTTTAAAAATGTCTTTTTGTAATGACAATATTTAAAGGTACTATGTAATTTTTAACTCTTCATTTAATACTCAATTATCTGATGTTTACAAAGATATTACATTTTAGATGGAGAATCGTAAAAAACTTTGAATAATAAATATATTATGCAAAGGAAACAAGCAGTGATGAGAAATTTTTAAGTCATAGATTGTTGTTTAGATGGATAACTTGATTATCCTAAAGAGTTTTAATATTGTTCTAAATGATGATATTATAGAGGTGAGGATACAAATAAATTCTTTATGATTTTTTCAAAAATATTAATTGGATAAGGATTAGATAATATCCCCTTTAAATTTTTAAGTATCCTAGGAGACGTGATTGTAGCACATGACAAAAAATGTGATTATGAAAACTTAAAATTAGAAGAATAGTAATACAATTATAAATTATAATGTTAAGAGTAATGTCTTTATCCTTGCTAAAGAGTTCTTAAATACATAGTAATTATTTTAATCGTTTATGTAATTTCATTTATATTTTAAAATTATAAAGGATTAAATCAATTTATAACCAGATAAAGTAATCTATATAGATTTAATGATTTAAATTTGGAAGTTACTTTATTCTTCATTTATATTTTAGTATAAATTATCATTTGATAAAATTTAAATAAAAAATAACTAAAATATATACCAAGAGCACTTAAGAAACTATTTCACATAAACCAGCTTTTATGGATATAATTGATGAGTCATTTTAAATTACTTTAATTATATCTTCCTTTAAATATAATTGTTTCTATATTGTATATAAATATTTATCTAATTATATTAAAAATAGAAAGAATTAATTTGTTAGAAATTTTATATTTTTCCAAAAATTTTTGTTTCAATTTTCTGCTAAAAGGAAACAATAATAAATGAAAGAATAAAACTAATGTGGATGTAAAATTCTCGATTTTAATTACAAATATTTATAAAAAAAAATTAAATGTGGTTAAAATATTTCTAATTTTATTCAATTTATATTTTGTTAATTCAATGTCCATTCTATTATCTATGAATAATAAACTACAAGTTTATTCAATTCAGAAAAATAAAATTTAAGTGCTATAATGTTAAAACTGACTGCGCATATAAATATTTAAATTCAGCCAATTTATGTGAAACTATAATATTCGTAAATTTAATATTAAAAGCGGCAAAATATTAAGCAAATTATTAAATAATAAATCAAATTTTTCCTATAGAATGATGATGTAGATTAATAAAAACTTCAAAAAATTGGACATATTTGGATAATAAATTAGACTAAAAGCATCAGGCTAATCTCTTTATCAAACCCACATTGGAGCATTTATGACTCTATCATTATTTAGCATCCTTATTTATTCAGGTAGTTTATTTATTCTTGAAATGTAAAAAGGAAAAAATGCAAACTTTAACTCTTAAGATGCTGTCATTCAAAATAATGAAGTAATTTCTTGTCATTTATATGATTTAGGGTTTCAGCTTTAATTCTACTGAACTGATATTTTCAGCAGGATTGCTAGATATTCTGGGTCAACCCATTCCAAATGAGGGCAACAGAATTTTTAAGATTGGATTTTATGTTTGCAATAAATCATTGAATGAAACACAATGCATTATTATACCAGGAATAATTTGTGGCGATAGAATTCGTGCAACTTCAAAAGTAATAAATAATATCAACTTAGTAATTAAATATACCATAAGCTTATGAAAACATTACTTATTGTATGAGTGATGAGTACATCAAAGAGAATCCATAAATAAGAATTTAAGGATCAAATCGTTATGATAATTTTACTTTATTGGGAGCATTAATTGAAAGATGCTCAAATACCACTGAAATGTAGAGTAAGATATATACATAGTTTTAGATTGTGCATCAAATGAAGAAATTGATAAATATACAGCAAATTCCAACCTTTATTATTCTTATTCTTTTCATCAATTTAATAAGGAATCGGATGATTCACCATATTAAAAAACTGAAAATATTGATCTGACATCACTTTATCACAAAGTTGGGAAATACATCAAAATTTATTTTCAATACTCTTAAAGTTACCTTGAATACAATCCCTTCTATTTTTTTCCTAGATAAGTGTATCATGAGGGGGTTGAATACTAAAAGACAGTTATTGATAGCGTGCTTTATTTTTAAGATTCCACTACATTAGCTAGAATTGAAGTACATCTGGATGCTAAGAAAAAAGTATGCTTTATCACTTATTAAACTTTAATGGATGTTGTTGCTAAGTTAGGTGGGTTGTTTACAATTATCAAGGCTTTATTGAATTTTTTACTCTAACCTATCTAGACGATTTTATATAAACTTTTTTTGATAAGATTTTTTATAAACCATCAGAAAAAAGGTGATAGTAAGGATGTATTATTGAGGGATTCGAAATTGAAGGATATTTTTATCAAAAACCTTATTACTTCTTCGACTATGAGAACATTTTTTTATTAATAATCTAAATTAATTAATAAATATTTAGATGTGAGATAGATATTAATAAATCCAATTCAATTTACATAAAAAATAGAGGATTTACAGGATTCTATTAATAAAATTGATATGTTAAGTTCTAGATAAATTAAACTTATCAGTAGGCACGNACACTTAATTGGGTAAACGATGATTATATATAAATTAAAAGTCAACTAATAATAACTATTAATAATCTATAAAGAAGAATTTAAATTAAAATTAAAAATTAGTATATTAGTAGTCAATATATTCTTTATTAAAAATTCCAAAAATTATTTATTATGTGTTTAATTGTCTATAGAGAAGGTAATTTAATTCTTTTAATGAAAAAATCATTTTAAGAAACCTTGAATAATAGTATGATAGTCAAATGAGATTGGATATTTAATTTTAATTCTTTTTAATGAAAATGGTGTTAAATTTTCACAAGAAGAGAGTTTAATTAATTACTATTATGATAATGATTCTTATGATTGTTTGGATTGTCCATTATCTTGTTTAACTTGCACATCTAAAATAGTTTGTTCAACATGCTAATCTACTTTCGGAGATTATCTTTTAGTCGGATAAGAATAATATGATGGTGGGAATCAAGTTGATACAAATGGATGCCAAAATTGTAAATATTTTTGTAGAATTTGATGTTCTTCTTGTAAATATGCTACATACACTTTTTTAAACTGAGAATTACCTGGGTGTGTTTCAGAGAATTACTATTGCAAAAAATATGAGGAGATAAATTAGTTGTAGTGGATACATAAAGAGGAATGTGATGATGGAAATAGTTTTAAGGAAAATACATTTCTTTTAATAAATACATTCTTTTACATCATTATTCAATTTTTTAATTAAATTTACTTTAAGATTTTATCTTCAAATTCAAACCTTGTGATTATCATACGATAAACACCTATTGTTTCTCATTCATTTTTGAAATTTCAAAATATCAATTATTTTTCAGGTTTAAATCAAAAAACTGTTTTTTTCTGATTCTTTCTCATAGGCACACTGATACAACAATATCATACTAAGTATTTGAGATAATTTGTAACTTATCATTATAAATATTCGCCGCTTTTCCAAACCATTAACTACTATTATCAGTTTTTTCACTTATTCTAAGAGATAATTATTTTTTCTTATGATCTAAACTAAATTTTGATAGAGCAGAAAAAATAATTTGATTGTGAACTTTCTTCAGCAATTTAATTTAAATATCTTTATAAATTGCTATTTTTTTTCTTAACAAAAAGTTATTAAAATAAGAAGTAATCAAATATTTGTTGCAAAATTTGGAATCATAAATACCCTATAAAAGTCATTATGAAACTTAATTGACTTTTATTTCTAGAAAATTTTCGAGTAAAAAATTAAAAAAAACTAATAAATAAAAAATACTTTAAATTCTATAAATCAAAAGGAGCAATTTAAGACTTAGCCATAAGAATCAATAATATGAAATTTTAGATAGGTTTAATATGGAATTATTGGAAGAAATAACAGATAAGACTTAATAAATGCATTAATCATAACAAGTAACTCAATCGAAATTCGAGTTTGATTCATTGAAAGTTAAGTTACAACCTTAATAAAAAATAATCTCTTTATAACAATTATAGTAGAGATGTTTCATATAATATATTAAAAATTAATTAAAGTATGAATTGATAGTAGATTTAAGCATATGAACAGATAATAAACTGTATAATGATTACTATTAAAGCAAGAAATAAATGAAAAGTTAAGGAATTTTAAATTTCAACTCATGTCATCAATGAACTTAGTTGAAAAACACAAGTTGATTACCACAATACTTGAAAAACTCGAATAGAATATTCTAAGATTGTATAGCTCCATCTTCATCATAGTTCTATTAATTACTTTGCTTTGAACATCGTAATCACTTTTTTCTTCTAAGACTCCATATATATCTGAAGTAGGCAGAATAAATGGATGGGATTTATAACAAACTTAACAATGTAGAACCAAGTTGTTTTATTAAAAGTATAACACATCAAAATGTTGTTTCTTTGATAGCATTTTCTTCAATAATAAAATTCTAATCTCTAAAATTCTTACCATTTTTAATTCAGGTAGTTGTCTATTAATCTAGTAATGTACTAAAAGAGAAAATCTTCTTCGACATCTTTCCGGAGAATATATATAATGTTAGCTTAATAGATTTTAGGATAATGTCGAAAAATTTCAAAAATTATAATAATAAATTCTCATTAACCATAATTATTTCAGAATGATTCTTAAAAATGTGATAATGCTTGAAAATTTTTGTTTTATTAAAGATTGAAAGTTAATAGAACATTTGAATTTAATGTACTCAATTTAATTCAATTAAGTAAATCCTTATTTCTGGTAAATATTTGTTCTAAACTACCTTATATTCTACATGAAAATAAATATTTTTAATGATATATCAAATGAATTTTTTATATTTTCAGTGACTAAATAGAATTAATAAATTTAACAATTATTAAGTTTAACAATGAGAACAAATTTTACCAAAAAGTATTATAAATAATGATAATGAAATTCTTTTTGTTTTCTTTTTATGCAAGCCAAAAAAGTTCATAAAAAATTTAATAAGATTTTTTGTAAATAATCATATTCTAAATATGTATTTACATTCTTAAATATAAGTTTATTATTAAAAAATAGTTTCATGTCATAAGTATTAAACTAATTAATAAATAATATCTGTATAGTCTTATACCAATTACAATCCCGGATTGATGGCTAAGATCATGCATAAGAATTTACTTCCTTGTTTGTATTTATCCATTTCTTGTAGGCATTCACCTCTATATAATTGGATAAAGTTTACCTTTTTTATGTAAAGAAATTCCAGATTCCTGATTGATGGCCAATGCTTTATCATACCATTCATTTGCCTATTCATATTGACACATTTTTAATATTTATAATTTCAGTTTCAGTTTCAGTTTTTTATTACAATAGGCAGAAACAAATAATTATTTTAAATATACCTTTTAATGTAAACCATATATTTCAAATGATTATTTAACCTCAAATTAATTTTTTAAGTTGTCCAATCTCTTAATTTTAGATCTCTAATTAATATAATTGAAAATATGAATTTTA
>CAJJDM010000194.1:12257-27897 GCA_905182975.1 Paramecium primaurelia
TTTGCTGAATATGCATCTAATTTATTTAAAATGAATGATTTATAAGGCCGATATTTTAAACTAAGCACTTAATAAATATACACTAATGACAGCAAAAGGATTCCTTTCTTGACAACATTCTCTTCATAATATGAAAGGAAAATTATAAGTAATTCTTTGAAAATTATTTTAATTATCTCCCAATAATAAGCTTCAAATACATATTCATTATATAAATATTACCAATTGCATCTTGTGCTTTTTTTATGTAATGTATTTTAATTGATATACAATGAAATAAAGAAATAATATGGAATATTTAATGCAATAAGGCTTAAAATAGGTATGCAAAATTATAATAGCCATTAATAATGTATTTGGGTATCATATCTGTAAGAAAAATTAGCTTAAATCCAAAGAAATCCTGAGATTTACCGATATGAGATAAGTGAAATCAATGCTCCAACCAAATATGGTTAGAGATAGATGTACATATATATTAGAGTTGTAGTTATTACATTCAAATTAAATTTAAGAGTTAATATTATTAAAGCAAAGATGTAGACACATAAAAAAATGCATATGTACATGAAAGGCATGATAATTTGCCATAAAATTATTGAATAATGAATTTCGAAATCAAATATATCCTTTAAAAAACAATCAAGAGAATGTTTCATTGTTTGTATTGGATTACTTATAGCGTTAATGACATTATCAATACTAATTAATGAGGAGAATTTAAAAGTAAAAACAACTGAGAGTATTTAAAGGTGATTAGTAATCATTTTTATTAAAATTCCAAAATTAGAGTGATATTAAATTCTTTTGAAATTAATCTTGAAATTACTCTTTTCAACATCATTTGTTTATTTAATGAAATATTACTCCTAACTGTGATTAAAATCGATATTAAAGTCCTTAAGGTAATTAACATATATACCATAAGCTAATGCCTGTAATAACAATTATATTTTTACGAGCATGTTTATTAGAAAAATGCTTAACATGTCTTAGAAGTATCTTGTACAATCATTCCCATTCAAGTGATATACATATCCTGTATTTACATAACATTATGTTGAGTTAGTGGTATTAATCGTTTTGCTAATGATATGGAAGCACTTATGCATTCATCATAAAGGGAATCCCAGTAACAAAGAGCTATTTCTCTAAGTGTATAGGAGGTGTATATATAATTGCAATCAGATTGGCCATTGTATTAATTACATGATTGAGTGATGCATTCAAAAGAACATTCAATTGACATCTTTTACTTTATAAACTGTAAACTTCAATATCAATAATCTATTTGCAATTGTTCATAGTTTAACACTAATATCATCCCAAACACAATAACCAGCCACAACTTTATTATAATAATTATTGCATATAGCTCCATTTAATAATTTGCTGCATTCTTCTGCTACATAACATTTACAAAAGCTTCCTGAGATTGTATCAGCAACAAATTATGTTCAATTGACAGAAGCTGTATACAAGCAGAAATAGTTGACTTGTATGAATACTAAGGAGAAGCCAATAAACATTCTCATTAGGATAATTCTTTACATTTACATAGAGATTTGTAAGTTTGATTTAGACTCTATGAGTTGCATGATACTTTTCATGAAGATGGTATTTACAATGGAAATTAAATAGTACCACATGACACACACATTCCTGCAGATTCATTGTTGGCACTCCATCTAAAAGTGTTACCAGTACTATTAAGGCAGAATTAAGAAGTTTATAAGGTTGAATAAGCATTTTCACAAGCTCCTTGTGGTCCTAGTGAATTATTCCATCAACACAATTAGTACTAAGTAGATTAATTAAGATAGGACATAGGTAGGTCAATTATTAGCATTATTAATTTTTTGCATCCCACATGCATTTAATTCAACCAATTCCATAAATTGTAGCATCAGTTATTTAATTACAGCAATATAATAGGGAACATGAATAATTAGAGTTATTCCAAACACAAAGGTCTTAAATACTAATAAATTAAGATCAATTTATTTATTGTTGTTAATTATTGCAAGTAGAAGAAATAATTGAAGTAATAATATAATTACTTCCTTCATAACAAGCACATGATAAACTTTATACAGCACATCCAACTGCACTCACCTTAAATGTTACAATTAATCATTAATCCAATAGCAAGGTCCATTTTACCAAAATTATAGGAACATATATCTTATGGGAAATCAATAATATTAGAAGTGATTTCACTATAATTCAATCATTAATTTTAATGTTGTATTACTGAACATGAAGGAGGATTTAAATTTGGATTCCATCAACAATAAAAAGCTGCTGTTAGGCAATCAGTTTTTTATAATAATGAGCAATTGTTCTATTAACATTAGTTTGTTCCATCTAACCATATACAACCTGGCAATGTGTCACAATCATTATGATTTGTTAATTGTGTACAACCACAGATAGTTTGTGTCTTCACTATAATTTATGTAGCACCGAAACCTATTCGAATAGAGAATAAGATGTATGATTTCATTAATTTTAATATTAATAAATCCAAATCCAAATTACCTATTTTAAGTTTAATTTCTGCACTTTTGATTACGTCCATCATCAATAATAATTATTTACTTTATTTTCTATATTCTATGTATTATCCTACAACTTCCAATATCTTATTTTTTTATCAAATCCATTATACTTATTTCCAAGAAACTTCTATAATTTACATATTTCTTTATTCTATCATCTGTTTTATGACCATTATTTTATGGAATAATATTTTATACTATCATCTAATATATTTAAATTAATCATTTAGAATTTATAGAAAGCCATTAAACTTTGCTGAATCTCATTATCCAAAAAAATTTATAGAATTTAAATATCTAATTTTTATATATGCGTTTGAATAAAAATACACTATTGCTAACTTCATCTATTTTCTGATTGCACATCTCCCTAAGTTGATATAGAACTGTATTCAAAGTCTTCCCAGTAGATAATCTTGTGTATAAGATTTCATTAAAATCATGATATTTCTAATTTACTAGGTTTAAAAGTTTTACTTATATTTCCTACTAATTAAATAAATTCAGACTTAATTATATATGATTAGGTCATGTCAAATTAATATTATTAAATCAGATTGAGTGTATTGATTATATCATAATTTATTCCATTTAAGATAAAATATTCAGGAAGAAGGATTAGTAAGTTGAAAATTAAAGATGTTTGAATCAGAATTTCACTATCAATTCAACCATAAACAAAGAGTATCAAATAACAGTAAATTATCTTATATATATTTAATAGAATTTTGAAGAATTATTATAAAACATAGATGATTTTTTAGAATAACATAAAGAGATATAGACAAACCAAAAAGTAAATAATGAAGATGATTTACTAAAAAAATATAACAATTTGGAATGGTTTATGAGTTTGATGTTTGTTAATAGTATAGAACAGCTTAAATAATAATTGATAGAAGAATAATAAGTAATATATTAATAAATAAGCAATAATAAAATTAGCTATTAAAATGAATGGTAATAAAACAAATATCATGGAAGAGGAAAAAGATATCAATGAAAATTACAAAAATTAAATAAAGAAATTGAGTGCTAATTATAAATTGGATGAATTTATTAAGAATAACAACAACTACAAAAAAACCAGAAAAAAAAATTAATAACTTCTGGACAAATGTTAATAAAAATGGAATATAAATTTCAATATATTTATTATTATTTTTTTATTGATATTTTCCAATCAATTTTCCTCATTTTTTCCATAATTTAAGCTGTTATTATTAAAGTAATATTTGATTCTAAAAAAACCATCATCCTGTGAATGAATACAAGTAGATCTAGCTATTTTTTTTGAATAGTAATTATATTACAAAATCAAGCAAAATTGTTAATAAAGTCAAAAAAAAGACGAATTCTTATTAATTTAGAAACATGCATTTTTCCTTTATTATAAACATTTAATAATAAAAAGTATTATATACCTTAAATTATTTTTAGAAAAAATATTAAGATATAATTTGAATTATCACAATACTTAATTATTATTTATTATTAACAGCTTACAAATAATCCCTAGATAAATTTCTATAAAATTATTTATTCTATTCTTTTTTAGAGTTTCTGATACTTATAATCTTAAGATAAGCATCAAGAATTAATTCAGCAATTACCTTTATATTACAATTTGAAGAGCCTTTTCATTATATAATCTATTCAGAAAAAGAGAAATTTGGTGTAAACCATAGGAAAATCTTCTTAAAGGGAAGACTTCTATATAAACTATAATATATTCTTTTAGTTACAAGATTAAAATATAGGTGATTAAATTGAATATAATTAATTCAATTTCATAATTGTTACAAAACCATCCTAAATTTACAATAAAAATATAAAATCTTCTTAACTTTCAAGATAGCAATATTAATCACACTAATTTATAAATTTACTATTTTTAGACTCTTAAAAATATAGTAAGATTTCGTTGATTAATAAAATATTATATAATCTCATGAAATAGTTTCTTTTTTATAATATATTTATTTCAAATTTCTTCGTGTGAAGAGCTAGTTTAGCAATGGTATCATCAAATCTACATTTTGGTCTTGAAATTGAAGAACGACTTTTATATATTCATAATAAATAAATTAGAATTTAAATGTATTTTATATAATTTCGAGATATATTAAAAGCATAACATTAGGTTATTTAAGGAATTAACAGAAAAGATAATAAGTAAAGACTCAATTATATGTTTAAAATTTAGTAGATGAACTGGCAATATTGTTTTCTTAAAATTGATATTGATATCTTTAATTATCTCTAACTTTATATTTAAATTAATATGTAATAGAACCTAGTTTATTGTTTGAATCATCCTAATTCTTTGGTAACTCATATATGCACAGGACTGCATATATGCCAAAGAAAACTTTGCCCAGTATGTTAATATGACCACTAAATTATTATAACAGGAACTTAAATACTTCCTTTGGAGACTTTTAAAAATAATCTTCAAAATAATATAGAGTAATTCTAATTAAATGATTCAATTCGACTTGATAGAGCTAAACAAGAATTCAAAAAAGCAATTGTTTAAATCGAATAAACATTCTTCTCTTTGATCAAGGAGATGATTGAATCTTCTAACCAAATATTTCAAGAGATTGAAAAAATAGATAAATATTATCTAGATTTGTTAAATTCAAACATTGAAGAATCTAGTAATTCTAAGCTTTATAAAATATCTGAAATTCTATAATTGAATCATCTCAATTTGTGGTAATAACAAAAACAATATTGTTATTCCAAACTTTATGAAAACAAGCATAATCTAATTTAGATATGTGAAAGTGCAGCAATTAAAATGAGAGAAAAAATAAAGACTACTAATTCTGAAAAAATAGGGTAAATATTTAATCTCTATAAAGATTGAATGTCTTTCAAAATTCTAAATTATTAGGAATTAATCATTGTGATTTTATTTATATAAATAATGAGATAATCTCAAAAGTAAATCACTTGATAATATTTTAGCAAGGAAATATGAAGTTAAACTAAAGAACAGGTGTGTTTGACATTTTAGGGTTTTCCTAATATGAAAATACATTAAAAGCCTTTTAAATTGAGTTTTAACAAGGAAAATTATGCTACATAGCAGATGGAAAGATATTAAGGATGTATATCTTTATTATTTAATTAGCGAGATTAATAATGATTAAAATTCTATTAAAGAGATAATTACAAATTACGATTAATTATGTAATTTGAAATGGATAAGAGAAAAAAATTAAACTTAATATCAAATTGAATTATGGGAGGCTTAATGGGGAAAATAACATCTAGGATTAGAAGGGTTTTATGATAAATAAGGAAGGAAATAGTACTTTTGGATTGAGCCATGTAGCAACTATAGGTTACTTAAGGAATTTAATCTAGTATTCAACTTCAAGTAGTTTATGCAGGATATTATAAGAATGGGAAAAAATAAGGAAAGTGGAAATTACTGAAGAAAAATTCAAATGAATTTGTCACAATGTAAATTATAAGTTATATAAAGTGGTGGAGGAAATTATAATGAGTTTGATGTGAAAGAAGGCTAATGGATAGAATTATGTGATGAAATATTACCTTAACAAAATCAAATAATAATTGATATTGGCAAATATAATGATGGACATAAGATGGGAACTTGGAAAAAATATATATATGAAGAATCCATTTTTACAAAAAATAAATTAATGTTAGTATTTAGTTATTTTTAGTGGTGGAGGAGAATTTCATTTTGGAATTAAAAATGGGAAATGGAAAGAGATTCATTATAGTTTTAAAGAGTAATTATTGTTTATTATTAAAATAAATAGAGAATTTTAAGTCATTTTGGTTGGTGCTTATAAAGATGGATTAAAGATTGGTGAATGGAATATTCATATAAAGTAAAATAATGAATAATAATTAACTATGTAAAGCATTAATTTTCTTATGTAGCGGAGGAGGAACTTATAATAATTTAGGTTAAAAGAATGGATTATGGAGTGAATTAAGTAATTGTTTTCATTAATCTCATTTCACTATTTTTAATGGAAAATATTAGAATGGAATAAAGTAGGAAAGATGGATGATATAACATAAAATGAAATAAAGCAATTCTATTGAAATATTGTAATAGATATTTAATAATATTCATAGAGGAGGTGGTGAATATGATGAATAAGGATTAAGGAATGGAGATTGGATTGAAATATTTTAGAATTATGATAAGTAAAATAATTATTTTATTAGATATTCTTAAATAACATTTAAAGGAAGATATCTAAATGGATTAAAATAAGGATAATGGGATATATTGTATTCAAACAATAAAATGTGTATCTTTAATATTAGAATTAATAGTGGTGGAGGTAATTATAATAAAGATGGAGAAAAATAAGGAAAATGGACAGAAGTTCATGAAAATTTTAATATATAGACATGCAACATTTTGTATGTAGGAATGTATATGTAAGGGAAAAAATTAGGATAATGGGAAATCACAATATAATCTAGAGAAGAATAAAAATAAAAAATGTATTTGACTTACTATAGAATAGTTGTGGTAGTTTTGAATAAAATGGATTGAAAAGTGGATAATGGATTGAAATCAACTAAAAATATTAAGAATACGATGTTATATATTAAAATGGTATTCAAAAGGAAGATAATGAGCAAAATTAAGATATTTAAATCTGAATAATAGTTAAAAGTATTTGATATAGTTATTATGATAAATTATTATATTAATAAATTTAATAAAACACATATGTAGTTTATAGTATTACAATGGAGTTCTAAATTAATAAGATATATATTCCAAACATTTTATTGATATTAACAATAATATGATATCACATATCATTATTTCCTCATTAAAATCCTAATCAATATAAGTTTTGATTTCCTTTCTATTCTATAGAAGATACATTAAAGGTCATTGCAGCTATTACTAGAAAAATATCTCCCCATTCTAACCAAACAGTTATGGTTCTCAAACTTAAAGCCATAAATATGGATATGTTAGTCAATGTAAATCTAAAAAAAATTGCAGTTTATCCTTCAAAATAACATGTAAATTATAATATTAATGAAATAATTAAAGAAACATAGAATAGCCAAGTAGAAGTAGAATGAATTATACAATTTGCTCCTCCATTGCTCTTACACTGAATAGAGTCAAGTTACCAACAGTCGAAATTCATATTCACAAACCAATTTAGCATTTTCTGTGTATAGTCCTAAAGCAATCATTCCCAAATTTATAAAAAACTTAATTGTCAATAAAAAGTACAATTTCTTTAGAAAATGAATCCTAACTTAGACATTTTTAAATTCAATATATTCTAAAGAATATGAACATAAATACATTAAAATGAATCCATCTTCTAAGCTTTTTCAACTTATGTTTCAAATAGTGATGGATTCTCATATTATTTTAAAGTATCCTTATTTAACAAATAATTATCTTGGTTATAGTTTTTGTTCATTTTATTGAAGATAATGAAAATATTAAGCTGGAATATTCGTAAATAAAAGATAAAAACATTTATTAAACTATCCCATATTTTTATTTTGAATGTATTTTTAAAGTTATGAAGAAATATAAATTTATATTATACTAAAATTTAGATCTATAATTCATTATTTTTAAATATCGAATTGGATATTGTGAATATTATAATACGTTCATAAAATTATGATGTTTGATGTTAACTTTTTAGAGGTTTTGAGTTTTTAATTTGGTAATATTATTTTGAAAATTTGGATAATTTGGGTAATTTAGAACTCTATAGAACCATTAGTTAAGCCATTTAATTTAATTTTAATATTGCTAACTAATACTTCTTAAGTAAAATAAATGACTTAATAATAAATTTAATCTATCATAGATTAACTAAAAAGTCTTAGGAAAAAAAGAATTATAACCTAATTAATATTTTGAGATTTGATGATTTTGTTTTAGATATTAATAAAATAATATATTAGATAAAATATTTAAAAAATTCTATTTATGATTAATTTTGATATAGGAATAATTGAACAGTATTTTAGATGTTAATAACAATAATAATAATGGATTAGATAACTTTAATTTGGAAAAATTTCGAAATAACATTCAGGATGTATTTAANCTCATTAAAATCCTAATCAATATAAGTTTTGATTTCCTTTCTATTCTATAGAAGATACATTAAAGGTCATTGCAGCTATTACTAGAAAAATATCTCCCCATTCTAACCAAACAGTTATGGTTCTCAAACTTAAAGCCATAAATATGGATATGTTAGTCAATGTAAATCTAAAAAAAATTGCAGTTTATCCTTCAAAATAACATGTAAATTATAATATTAATGAAATAATTAAAGAAACATAGAATAGCCAAGTAGAAGTAGAATGAATTATACAATTTGCTCCTCCATTGCTCTTACACTGAATAGAGTCAAGTTACCAACAGTCGAAATTCATATTCACAAACCAATTTAGCATTTTCTGTGTATAGTCCTAAAGCAATCATTCCCAAATTTATAAAAAACTTAATTGTCAATAAAAAGTACAATTTCTTTAGAAAATGAATCCTAACTTAGACATTTTTAAATTCAATATATTCTAAAGAATATGAACATAAATACATTAAAATGAATCCATCTTCTAAGCTTTTTCAACTTATGTTTCAAATAGTGATGGATTCTCATATTATTTTAAAGTATCCTTATTTAACAAATAATTATCTTGGTTATAGTTTTTGTTCATTTTATTGAAGATAATGAAAATATTAAGCTGGAATATTCGTAAATAAAAGATAAAAACATTTATTAAACTATCCCATATTTTTATTTTGAATGTATTTTTAAAGTTATGAAGAAATATAAATTTATATTATACTAAAATTTAGATCTATAATTCATTATTTTTAAATATCGAATTGGATATTGTGAATATTATAATACGTTCATAAAATTATGATGTTTGATGTTAACTTTTTAGAGGTTTTGAGTTTTTAATTTGGTAATATTATTTTGAAAATTTGGATAATTTGGGTAATTTAGAACTCTATAGAACCATTAGTTAAGCCATTTAATTTAATTTTAATATTGCTAACTAATACTTCTTAAGTAAAATAAATGACTTAATAATAAATTTAATCTATCATAGATTAACTAAAAAGTCTTAGGAAAAAAAGAATTATAACCTAATTAATATTTTGAGATTTGATGATTTTGTTTTAGATATTAATAAAATAATATATTAGATAAAATATTTAAAAAATTCTATTTATGATTAATTTTGATATAGGAATAATTGAACAGTATTTTAGATGTTAATAACAATAATAATAATGGATTAGATAACTTTAATTTGGAAAAATTTCGAAATAACATTCAGGATGTATTTAAAATTAAAAATGATGATAAATTTTCTCATAAAAGAAGTTAATGTAAATCATAAAAGGAATGATCATAAAATTGAGAATGTAGTTATTCAAGGTTCTTAACTCAATATAGGATTAATTTATTGTTAATATTGCTTTTTATAGAATAACAATAATATCAATTATCAGTATTCCTTGAATCTAATGTAATTCTTAGAAGATGTTTTCAATTTATTGTTTAAATTTTTAGTTTATTTTCAAATGATTAATATTAATAATTTAATTGTAATTAACATTTGATACTAAATCAATAAAAAAAGACATTATTTTTGGAAAATTAATAAATTTATTTTGGAAATAGAATCTGCTTTGTTCTATCCTGAAGATTTTATCGACGATTTTTTGGAAATAGCCATTTCTAAAGAATAAACAGATTTTAGATTAATTAAATAATTTAAGGATACATAACAACACTTTATACCATATAGATCCTATATAAGCTTACTCCCAAAAGTCACATATTGAAAAAAATTTCATTCCTAATCTGATTATATTTACTAATAAAAAATTTCTTCTTAGTTTCTTGCAATTTTAGGAACCAATAATATTACAATTTATGATATAAAAAGTGGAATTAAATTCAGCATTATAAATGTAGGATATTAAAATAACAATATTTAATTATTTTCATTTACCAAAGATCAAAATGACTTGATATTGGCATCAGACAAGCCTATATACTACTTAATTTATAATATGAAAGAAAAGTAAATACAATAAATGTAGAATTCATAAGAATCATTTATTGAATGTATTAATTACAATAACTAAAACTACTTATTTTTTTATGATTAATGTTTCAAAATCTTGTCTTAGAACAATAAACATTTTGTGATTGTAAAATTTTCAAACAATTTTCCTATTTAGATAATACTATTTAAGTAGTCACGTTTTATAATTAAATTGAAAGAAAATGGAAAAACCTAATTAAGTATTTGTAAGGATGTAATGTCTTTTTAACTTTTTTCAGAATTTTCAATTTACATAACAATATATTTTAGATAAATATCTACAAAATCAATCCTAGAAATACTAAAATTTGTTAAATTACAAAAAATTTAAACTTCAATAAATCAGAGCATCAAGAATGATTCGCTTATATTATAAATTGATATCAAATTCAAATAAATTGATAAGAAGGATTTCTTCTTAAGATTAATTTATTAGGGATATTTATTTTATATCTCAAGATGAAAGCTATATAGTATCATTTAAGTTATCTTTTTATGAAATTTCAACTGGAAAAATAGCTTTCGAAATTAGACCAGATGGAAGTGAAGAGGTTTTAGATGTGAAAGTAGGGGATGGGTAAATAAAAAATTTTAACCTGGGAAAACATTTATCTATATGATGAAATTAATATCATCATTTTTGGATATAAAAGAATTATTAATATCTCGGCATTGCTAAATATTATATAATTAAGATTTAGATTATAATTATGAATTTAAAATACCTGAACGACATTTGAAATCTCTACCTATCTTAAGTATTATTATATCATGAACTTTACAAATTGATTTTGACAAAAATTTCTTTCTTCATTCTTAATCTTAACATTTTAATTTATTAATTATTCATATTAATTCCCCTTTTATCAATAATCATAATTGTTATTAATACAATAAATAAAAGTTTATGAAGTTAAATTTCTATCTGGGATTCCTCCAATTTTGCTTTGTATTTTCTCAACCTACTTGGAGTACTATTTACTCTCTATTACCAGGTTTAAATGGAACAGATAGTATTATTCAAATTTTCTAATTAGGTTGGTTTAAAAATCATTTATATGGTGGCCCAATAAGTAGTTGTAGTGGTTATGACTCATTTGGAGGGCGCCGTGTATTTGGTCCAAATACCTTAATTTCTTTAAATCTTAAACTTCCACCACATTATTCAGTAAGAATCTCATTCGCATTTTTGAGGTATAAAATAAGTTTTCATTAAAATTGAATGTTGGAATGGTGAATCTTTCTAATTAATATACGATAATGATGCCGAAATAGATAAGTTTGGAAGTGAGAATGATTGCAATGGAGAATCAGATGAGAATTAGGTTTAACCCTTTATTTTTACTTTATAATCACATTTTTCCTAATCTCTTGTGTTAATAATGACGACAAATGTAAATACAGAATACGTATATATTTTGTAATTCTAGAAACCATGGGGAATTAGGGAGTTCAAAATTGAAATTCAAGAATGTCCTGAAGGTTGCTTATTTTGCTAAGACTATATATCTGATTGCAAATTATGGAATCATATTGCATCATATTGGCAAAACTCAATTAACTCAGAAGGATGGCTAATTGATAACAATCAATTACTTACTTCAAGTTTTTGTGCTGGCATCCAGATTGCAGGTGGAACTAATATTCTGTAATAAGGACAGAGTATTAAAAAAGTCATTCAAAATGTTCCAAATCACTTTAAAATTTAGATAGTTCTTAAACTTTGGGTAATGGGAATTACATAGAGTTAAAATTTAAATTTAAAAATTGGTGAGTAAGGTTGGTATACTAAAATAGATGCTCAGTATACATTAGCTATTGAATGTGTAAATTCACAATAAGTGAATATCTATAATATAGCCTTAAATATAGATCATTCATCTCCTGAAATAGAATTTAAAATGTTTATAGAGAATAATAAACCACAAATTCAATTTTGGGGTGTTTCATCATTTGATTTATACGTTGCTTAATGTTCAATTGGTTGTGAAGAATGTAATGAAGGATTAGAAACCTAATGCAGTAATTGTTTAAAAAAATGGGGACTTAAAGATGGTAAATGTATTCCTGGTATAAATTGATATAAATTCAATAAGCTCCTCCATTAGAATATACTAATATTAGAATCTATTAATCATAAGGTTTAAAAATAAATTTTATTAATTCATTTTAATTGTACATCCAGGAATTAGATCAAACTATTACTACAATTGGTTAGAACAAACTAATTATAGATAAGAGTATTATATTTAGCTCTTTTTTAATTTCAGTTAAATGTTAAGATAAAATGAAAATTGAAAGCTTTTTTAGAAATTGTAACTAATGTGATAATGATTAAATTTCTTTTTCAAATTATTGTCTTAATGAAAGTAACATTGTAAATTTCAGTGTAATATTTGCGGATACTGTTTAATCTGAAAAAGAATTAATAATTAATATTTCACAAACTAAAGTAGAAATTCTATAGGTAATATTATAGAATGGTATTGAAACTGAAGTTCAGATAATGAAAATTGAATTATGATTGATGATTTAATCTAGATTAAGTTATAAATTATTGATTTTCATAAAAATCGATTAATATTTATTCTAAAAGATTCATCATTAATTTGATTTTATTAAAATTGTATCATTAATCTCAGTTTAGATGGTTTATCATTACTTAATCAATTGAAGGTGTATTCCTAAAAAGAGATAAAAATATAAGTAAGGAATAAACATCCTTTTTAAAAGTACAATTAAATAAGAATTGTATTACAAAATGCGAAAACTATTCATCAAAAAATCCAATAATTGATACCATTTATTTCTAAGGAGTTCTAAATAACAGTTCCTCACATTTCTGTTTCTTTGAGATAATATTTTATAGAAAATAACAATGATAATGATCTAAATGTAAACATCACAATCCAAATTTAGCATCTTAATCCAAAATCAATTATTCTGAATAAATGCTTACTTTTTGAAATTAGTTATAAACTCAATAAAGTTAACTATACTTTACAGCTAATCTTTCAAAAATATATCAATCTTAAGCCAATCAGATAAAACAGGATTACTTGTTTTGATTTAAATTAATGCTTTATCTATAAAACAATTTCATAGTTCATATGTGAAGTATATTATTAAAAATGAAATTGTATATTTTAATTAATGTTAATTTTGCATCTATTTATTTTCGAAGCATTTTAAATAAGCGATTATTTATTTGGATACTAATTGTTAGATTGTTCAGGAAGACATGTATAAGTTACTTTTCCAAAATAATTTAAAGAAATTCCTCAAATTATTCTTACTCAAGCCTCAATTAATATTTTATCGAAGAAGATGACTTCCGATTTGAAATAAATCAACCTAATTTATAAAAGTATTCTTTTAATTGATTTGTTATTAAGATTAAAGAAATAATTGGAATTGTTGTTATTTTAGAGATCTTATAGTAGTTTCTCATCTTAATGCACTTGTGATAATAAAATTAAATTAATAGAATGCAATATGGAATTAATTGTTGAAAGCGTTGTCATTCAAGAGATAATAATTATCATAGAAAATTCAAATTTCTAAATAAAGTAGATACTCTATAATTAAATTGTTGAATATATAATTTTATTTAATGAATTTGAAATATGAAATTAATTTTTAAACTTAATTTTTATCTTTATATATTTTCATACAATTCTAAAAATACTTCATTAATAGAATTATTAATCTAATTAAAAATCATAAATCACTTTTCTGTTTCTATTTTTATGCTTTGAAAGTTGAAAAATGAATATTTATCAATATTTAATTTGATGACATCAACTTTTCTATTCATCAAATATTACTATTTAAAATTATTTTAAATAATTTTATAAAATATTTGCGAATCTCCACAATTTTAAAAACATGTAAAATAGTGAGAGTAATAGAGAGAGATGGAGGAATTATTATAAACAAAACTCAACATTAAAGATATTTGGGTATTATCAAATTAAAGCTTAAGAATTTAAATGAATATGGAGTTGATAAAATAAATTTTCATTTAGAAAAAGATATTATAGAGATATATAAAGTAAACCAACAATAACAAAATTTTCATCATTAGAAAAGATGCGTAAATAAATATAATAATACATTTCAATATGAAAAGAAAAATAAGAATATTGAAATTCTTTGAAAATTTAAAATAATTGACTGAACTATATTGTAATTTGAGTAAGATAATAATTTTATTGATGAAAATAAAAAAGCAATATCAATTATTGTTTAATAATATACTGAGTATTTTTAGACATTGATATGGAGTCTTGAAATAAGAAAATTGTCAGTAAATAATGGATAGTTTACAAGAGAGATCTCCTAAGATATTATAACAGTATTAAATGGAAAGTAAGGATAAAAAGTCTGATTTATTCAATTAAATTACTCAAATGAGATAAAATTAATAATAGCATACAAGTAAGTAATCTGATTAAATAAAATTTAAAATTTAGGGTAATTAAAAGGAAATATTACATACTTGGTGTTCGAATCTCTCTATTATATGTTAGAGAACAATGAAATCTCAGAAATTAATAAATGGATCAATTAAAATGATTAAGATTAAAAGCTGTTTAAAGAGAACTTTATTAAATTAATCAAGAAAAATTAGAAAAAGAATAATAATATATTAATTATTAAAAACAATAGATATTATATTTAATAAGTTATATAGTTAAGTATTGAATATAAATAAATAAATAGACAAACTATAATAATCAATTATAAACTATTATTTATACTTAAATATAAATAGATACATCATATATTTCATAATATTAAGATTTGATATTGAAATCAAATATACAAGACAAGTAATGTTAATAAACAGAAAGATATTTTATGCAATACAGTGATAATGTATCATCATAGGAATTATTGGAATCCTGAAGATTTGTTAGTTTTGTAATGATAGGAGATATTGT
>CAJJDM010000196.1:0-10822 GCA_905182975.1 Paramecium primaurelia
TGAGTCCAATAAAATAATAACTAGAATCATATTAACCAATAATAGAGAATTATTTCAATTTATAAACAGAAACATAAGAAGATTGTTTAAATAATTTCAGTAATTTAACAACATAAATTTTTAATTGAAAACTTAACTGGATTGAGAAATCTGATTGATTTTATTTTGAATTCTAAATAGGATCAATCTGGCTTTTAATAAGAGAAAAGTGGTTTATAAAGTATTCATTCATCAAAAATTGAATAATCAATACATAATTAATAAAAAATTCCTGAAATTTCATTACTCGAGCAAAAGAGATTTCCAAATGGTGCCAATCGCCTTTTAGAAGAGTAAAATAAGAGTCTAAAGTTATTTGATAATACATTAATCTTAATAAAGTGATTCATCTTAAGTAAATTAAATAGAAAAATAGAATGAATCAGTTGATATATCAAATTAGAGTTATTATTCGGATATAAACGCTAAGCATACAATATTGAGATGGATTTATAAAGTTTTCGATAATAAAAATGAGTCTAACATATATTCAATATTATGATGACTATTTAATTCTGATATTAGCATTTTGAATGCTATATCGTAAAGAAAAGGTTTTGATTGTTTGAATTTGGAGATTTGAAAAGTAGTGATGTCTAACTGACTTAGTCTTATCTGCAGTTCTATCTAGACTACATTTAAATAATTGTTCATTATTTCTAATTCTAAATTAATTGAGAAGCACATGAGGTAATTCTTTTTTTTTCATACTTCTAGTTGTTAATGCATTTCTATCATATAAGCAACTAACTTTGTATGAATTGATTTAATGATTGCTGGAACTTCAATTTTCTTTTAAGAATGATCCTTCCAATATTTCACTGTTGACATTATCATTGAAGCTCTCTTTACAGCCTTTCTCAGTGTAGCTTTATAGTCTATCTTTGATTTTTAAATTGCATGTTGCGTACAAATAGATTGAGAGTATATACAATTTAATTTATTCATTTTCTCTCCTGAAATACCTTCTTAATAACTTTTTCTTCGTTATAATATTAGGAACAAATGATGTATTCTTATTTCGATTCTGTTGAGTCAATGTGACTAATAATGAATTACGTTTCTCATTCACCATTTTATAACAACTACTACTTTTATTATGATTATGATTTATGTCTACTTCTGATAGATATTCTTATTGGTTTTTCATTTTCTTTTTTATAATATAATATGCTAAAACTATATTATTATGATTATTTAAATCAATTTTGAATAATCTGAATATATAAATCATTTTATACAAACTAATAACCGTTAATTGATTTTTTTATATTCAATACGTTTATTACAAACGCTTCTTTTCTTATCTTTTTGTGCTGATTTTTATCAGTCTTTATCCTTAATTTAATAAAATTAATATATTTAATTCTATTGTTTTACTTCTTACATTTTTATTGCATTTTATTGTTTTATTTCCTTGAGTGTTAAGTTATTCAATATATTTTTACATTTATTTAATTCATCTAAATTCTTTATTACAATAGATTTATTATGTAATTCATACATATCCAAAAAAACAAATGAATCTCTCATTTAATTAGTCCATTCAATTTTATCTTAATTACGAATTCTCATTATTTTATTATCACTTTTATTATCTGTCTACCATTCTATAGTCCTTCTTTTAATTAAGAATAATTTCAATTTAAAATGGAATTATTAAGTGAAATCTTAAAGGAAATCCATTAAATCAATTTTACTGTAAGTATATATATGTGGAATAGAATATATATTTAAATCAGGGTCCTAATATAATGCAAGAACAATACTTTCCATTTTAATCCAATAGATTCTTTTAATTCTCTACAAGTTTCTGTAAGTATTTTCTATTTTTAAATAGAAGCTGCAGGATATATTGAAGGTAACAAATATGTTTTTGTAATTTCTTTGAATTTATGTTCATCAAAATCATAATTAAAATAGATCTATTTAATTAATTCAAACTGAAATGGTTCACCTGGATGATATTTAGATAATATCTAAGGAAAACGGGCACTCTTAAACAATTATTTAAAATCTTTGTATTGTACATAACTGATTGTCTCACTTGATTAAAATATTTGTTATTGCATTATTTGATATTTTGTTAATGTAGGTTTAGGAGTTTATGGTTTATTCTTACTGATATATGATGAATAATGGATATGTAATTCTTTAAGTAATTTCTTCTCATATTTAATTGCTTTAGATTTTTATGAACTAATATCATCAAATTCTTCACAAATTTAATCTGGTTTTTTGGATACATAAAATTCAGGTGTTTCTGCTCTGATTACTTTACCTTATGGATCAATAATAATGAATAGATCTTCTTTAGTTTATTCTTCAATATGAAATACTTGGTTAGAATTGAAATCTATAATTTGTAATATAGTATAATACATTAATGATGTTCAGATACATTTTCGCTTATATCTATGAATTTTATATGCCATCCATATTTATTTATAAATTTTAATAAATCTGCATATTTGTGTGTTGAAGTCCAATCTATTAAACCATAAAATTCAAATTGAGCAAATTTAAATATTTTAGATATCTTAATAGTGTAGATTTATTAGAATTTATAGAATTGTTTAAGACTTTGCAACTTATACAATTACAATTGCAAAAAAAAAGTGTATTTTCCATTATTGCTAAAATTGATTAATTATGATTATTTGACATCCACAAATTTCACAAATATCTATTGGGGAAAGAAATCATTTTTCATTAAAGCTGTATGTATAGTAGCTTAAGTAATAGCAGGTTTAAAATTTCTAAGAGGTCTCAACAAAATTATAGATTCTGGATGTGAATCCAAGAATGAATGTATATAATTTCTAGATTCTAAATTACTTTTCATCCATTTATCTACACTCTTTATAATTCTCTTTTTCTATAATATCCATTCCTTTCTCTACTTGATGTAACAATAATTATAAACAGATGTGTAGATGATAATAGTATCAACAAACTATCCCTCTGCTAATTAATCCAATAACATATACAAATTATCAGATGACGCCTTTTCATCATTCAAAAGACGACTACCTAAACATCCCATCAAATAATAAAAATTTAATTTTTTTTCACATTCCCTTATAATCATAAATAAATGGATCCAGTTCCCCCTAAAGTTATAGTTGATATTCCTAAATTCACAGTAATGGGAATTAGCAGAAGAGTTCATTTTGCAAGTGAGGCCAATCCTGATACAAATGTGTATATAAGAACTTTCAAAGAATATTTTGAAAAGAAGATTAGTGATACAATCCCTAATCGTGCAATTCCAGGAAGAACTTATTGTCTTTATTATGATTTTCAAGATGTGTAAGATAAATCGAAATTTACTTTATCTATATTGGTTGGGGAATTAGTCACAAAGGTTGATTAGATACCTGAAGGTTTGGATATTTTTGAGGTTCAGGATGCAACATATGTATGTTTCAAAGGAGGTCCAGGAGCCATACCAGAAGCTGCCAGAGATACTTGGAAGAAATTGTATCTTATCAAGTTGGATGAGTGGGGATACAAAAGAAGTTATAAAACAGAATTTGAGTTGTATAGAGAAGGTTAAAATGATATTGGAAATATGGAAGTTGAATTGCACATTGGAATATAACAGATATAAAATTGATTTTTATTTATGGTTATTATAGTGTAATATCAATATAGTATTTATTAATAATGTGTTCAACATATATGGAATAAATGTGTTTATAAGAGGAAATTGCTATTTTTATTTTACAAATAAATAAATTAAAGGTTTTCAAATGGATCATCCAGTTAAAGTAAATCCAAGAACTACTGTTCAATTAGATTCATTCACTTTAGTAGGCATTCAAAGAACAATTATTCAAAAAGATGAAATCGACCCATAGACTGGACAAATTGGAAAGGCATTTGAAGAATATTATGGAAAATAGCTCCATGATAAAATACCAAATCGTTTACATCCTATGAGAACACATTGTTTATATTTTGGATATTCTAACGCTTAGAATTGGTAAGAGATGAAGTACAATATGGTTTTGGGAGAAATAGTAAGTGATGCCACAAATGTACCTGAAGGAATGGTAAGTGTACAAGTACCAGCTCATCGTTTCTGTAGATTCGATTGTGGTCCTGGTTCTATTCCAGGAGTAGTAATAGATGCTTGGTAATCATTGTGCTAATTGACTCCAGAAGACTTTGGAGGAGTACGTACTCATGATTATGAATTAGAAGTATATCCAGAAGATTAGTTTGATAAAAATAACATGAAATTTTTATTATACATTGGAATATAATGATATAATAATAATGATATAATGATCATAATTAAATTAATAATAATCATATTTATATTAATAATAGTAAAATATAGAATAGAAATACTAATCTTTTTTATTATTTAGATTATATTGTAAGAAATTATTCAAATACTTAGTTTACTATATTTTTTGTATTTTCTCATTCATGTTTATATTTAGGAATCTAATTGGAAAATATTCTAAATATTTATTTATTCAATGTAGAAACAATGATATATTATAAATTGAATGAAAAAAGATTGTAAGAATTCAACAAATTATAAGCATCTTAGTCAATAGTATTTAAATTTATTAATTATACATAATCTAANTAAATATAGAATAGAAATTCTAATCTTTTATTATTTCATTGATATTGTAAGAAAATATTCAAATATTTAGTTTACTTCATTTTTCATATTTGTTATTTATATTGAACAAAATACTTTAACTATTCAAAATATATATTAGAAAACAGTGATTTATTTTATAAATTGAGTGGAAAAAGATTGTAAGAGTTCAACAAATTATTAGCTTCCTAGTCAAGAGTAATTAAATTAAATTAATTGTATTATCTAATATTAATATGATTTAGTTATATAAATAATAAATGATTATTAAGATATATATAATAAATAAATGTCAATTCAATCTAATATAAAGGCTAACCAATCTTTATCAGATTTTTAAAGATCAGCTGATAAATTAGGTTATTTAATTAGTTTGATTCTGATTTATTTTTCCAATATACATTATCTTGATGTAAAACCTATATTTACTAAAAAATGTTTTCGCTTTAATATGATGATTTTGATCTATCATTAACAATTGCCTTCTTATTTATATGACAAATCTTATTAAGTATAATTTTAGCATATTATTGAGTAGGAGTAATATAATGCAAATCAAATATTGGTTATTTGGTATAAAAATTCTTTTGTTTAGAGAAACGTGGTTTAAATGAGAATGGTTATTAATCAGAAATTAAAAGATTGGCTAATTCATTTGATTTATGTCTCATTAATATTAAAATATTTATAAAATTGTCAAGTGGTGGTAAGAGTTAAGATAATTGAAAAGTGAGTTATGAGTAGATTGGTAGATCACCTAAACTAAGAGCATGACAGTGAAGATGAGGGAATAGAAGATTATAAGATTGGAGGTTTGTTTAATATGACTATCAGAAAGGATATCATCCAGTTCATATTGGGGAAGTGTTACTTAATCGTTATGTTGTCATCCAGAAATTAGGTTGGGGACACTTCTCGACTGTGTGGTTAGCAAAGGATTTCAAATATGATACATATGTGGCACTAAAAATTCAGAAGAGTGCATCACATTATTTTTAAGCAGCTTATCATGAAGTAAAATTTATGATTCATATTTAGGTGAAGATCTTGTAGAAAGTAGCATAGAATGTATAAATCCTGTTTGGATATAATCATTAAAAGAATATTATGCAGAAGTATAAGTTTCATATAATAAATATAAGGAAGGACGTACTCATTTCAATTGAGATGATACTCATATAGTTTAATTATTAAATTCATTTGTCTACAAAGGACCTTATGGACATCATTTTTGTATGGTTTTTGAGATTTTGAGTGTGAATCTCTTAGAAATAATAAAAAATTACAATTACAAAGGAGTGTAATGATTGAATATTAAGTTAGTGTCCAATGTGAGAAAAATGACTAAATAGATATTGATTGGTTTGGATTACCTACATAGAATTTTTGGTGTCATTCATACTGATTTGAAACTAGAGAATGTGTTATTATGTTTATCAGAGGAAGAAATTAAAGATATTGTAGAGAATGGGCAATTGACATAGAATCAACTATTTTCAGATAGAATTCATATTTATAGAAAGATGTTGGGTATAATTTAGGATGAGTAGAAGAAGGAAGAAGAGGAGGATCAAGAAGAAGAAGATACTTAGATGAGTAAGACTTAGATAAGGAAATTACAAAGAAAAAAGAAGAAGAAACATGTGAATTAATAAGAAGAAGAGGAAATGCCTAAGTCAATTAAGAATTTATTTAAATAGAACAATCAAAAAAGTAATAATAAATTATTAAATTGAAAGGATATCATTTAAGACTTAGAAACCTTTTCCTAATAATTTCAGAGCAAAAATTGCAGATTGGGAAATGCACATTGGATTCATCATCATTTTTCAACATTAATATAAATAAGATAATATAGATCTCCTGAAGTATTATTGGGAATAAAGTATAATCCAACAGCAGACATATGGAGTTTTGCATGCATGATATTTGAAATGCTTACAGGAGATTATTTATTTGAACCTAAACTAGGGCCCAATTTTCAAAGAATGAAGATCATTTAGCTTAGATTCAAGAATTATTGGGTAAATTTCCTTATGACTATGGAACATGAGGAGCAAAAGCTAAAGTATGAATATAAATTAAATAAATCGATACCCTTCTCAGAATGGAGTAATGAAGAGAATTCAACATTTACATTTCTGGAATTTATATATTGTTTTGTCTGAGAAATATAGATTCAAGAATTAAGAAGCTTTGTCATTCTTTTCATTTATTTACCAATGTTATATTAGATGCCAGAGTATCGTACAACTGCTTAGGAAACACTTAAGAGAGAATTATGTTGTAATGTGAGTAGCGAATATGTATTGAAACGTTATATAGATCAAGTGTTCCAATTCTAAAATTTTAGAGAATATATTCCTCCTTCAGGATGGTTTAAATAGAAGACTGATGAGAAGATTGGTCATAAGATGAGTGAAGAGGAATACAAGAAATACACTGCTCATAAGAGGATTAATTAAGAGTAGGAAGAATTAGAATAAGGTTAAATTAGTGAAGGGATTCAGCCAACTTTATTGACTAATTATAGAAGAGTATAAATATTAAGTATTAGTAGGCATCTACAAGATCTTATGATGGATCAACTTCATTAACTCCTGAAGTAGAAGTTCTACCAAAGAAACAAGGGAAGTATGTTGATCATCGTGTGATTGATAGATCATTCACTGATTTAGGATACATAGGATATGGAGAAGGAATTAATTTGGAATAATTAGATAGTACAGGAAATTGGTAATTTAGTTGAGTATTAAAGACACATATATTGATTTGAAAGATTATTAATTATTTTAATGAGTTGTATTTCTGTTAAGAAGCATGTTAATTATGGTGAAGTGATTCTAATAGTTGGAGATTGTCATAAAATATAATGGAATGTATAGAATGGAATTTAAATGTAATGGAATTAAGATGATATCTGGAGTGTAACACTGGACTCCTGTTGTTTACCTATGAATTATCGTTATGTAGTTGTTAAGTAAGACAACAGATAGATTGTAGAATGGGAAGATGGAATAAATAGAGTGTTTAATTTTCATCAAGATGTTTAAGATATATGGGGTCATCTTAGAATTACTATAAAATTCATGAATTATCTACATTCTAACATAAAATTCAATCTATATACATAAACTGGAAGACATAAGATTCCACTAAATAGAATTGAGAGAGAATATACATCTACATTTCAGATCCCGAATAAATCTATTCATTAATTGGCCTACAAATACTAATCTAATGAAAAGTGGGAAAGAGGTGGTGTACGAATGATCCATTCTCATTCAATAATTAATAATGTAATTCATGTGATTGACTCTGATGTTGATTTCAATCTTAATTATAATCGTATTTTTGAAAACCTATACGTTGGTTCATTTATTTATATAGAGTAATTATAATTATTAATATAATAGTGAAATCCGCATTCTATAAGATTTGGGTGTAAATGCTATACTAAATTTGTAAACTGTTGAAGATTTAATAAACAAGGATTTATCTGAAGATTATTTTGATCAACTTAAATCTTAAAGTCAATCATTTGGTATTATCTATTAACATTGTCCAATAAAAGATTGTAATAAGAGATCATATCTATAAAATGGAATTAATGCTTATTAAATTCTCAAAAATTTATTGGATGAAGGTAAATGCGTATATGTACATTGTACAGATGGAATTTAAAGGAGTGTTTAAACTATTATATTATATATGGTTTAGGATTTAAATTACTCTCTCGAATAGGCCATTGAATTAGTTTAAGTCATTAGACCAAGATCAAAACCTATTCTTGAAGTACTTTAAAAACTCTTAAATCTTTGATATCTAAATTTTTATGTAATCATCATTTTATTAATAATAAATTAATTTCATTTAATAACTAATTCTCTATTTCTATTTGTTTTGAATTTACCCATTTCCCATTAATATAATTAAATCGTTATGGTCCACTAATTGGAGATGAGTACCATAATTATTTATTTGGTGTTTATCTATTAATAACAAATGATTTCCCATTTTATAAATGAATATTAAGTACACCATCTGACAATGAAGTTTCCACATTCTCAAAATTCTCAATCTTATCATTTAATGTCTTTTATAATATATTATTTATTATTATTACACTTAATTAAAGATTGCTTAGTTTTAGGAATTGTGTGGTAGTAAATTCTGTGCAAAACTTAAATGTTCTTAACATTTTTATTATTATTTAATTTTTAATTTTAAACATATTGCAGAGTATTTCAATTTCAAATTACAAATAATCCCCTCAATCTATATTGAATTCTCTACAATCATAAATTGTTATTAGATAAGTCAATCTAAATTCAGGAATCAAATCTTCAGACAATAATCAAGTGAATCTAAACGATTACATTCAGAATATAATTTTGATTTATAATGTATCTTATTAATATCTATATTCAGTGTCTGTAAGTAGTGAGAATTCTAAATAGCGTTCCAATCCAATTTTATCAAATAGACCCTCTATTACAAGATAATTATCACACAATTAATCTATCATTGATACTATTAATTAGAAGATTGTTTCAGAAACTAAAGAGAATAGATTTGTTTCTATTAATTAAAATGAGTAAGCATCTGATTTTAATTAAAAAACTCTAAAGAATAACATACTCTAATTAATTAATAAAATATGGTTACTATTTTGATAGATGAAAATTAAAAACTCATTTTTATTAATGAGTAATTAATGTAAGGGTTAGAGAAAGCTAAAATTGCTTATGAAACCAATAATCAGACTGGATTATTATAATCATTATAAAGAGATACATAATCACTCTAATAAACTGTATTATATTACAAGAAAATTAATAATTAATAATCTTAACAAATCTTAGAATTATAATACATATTAAATGAGAGAGAAGAATTAAATATTGAATAGAAATATATAACTAATTATTAATTAATAGAATCATAATAAACAAATAAGATATTCATAGAATAATTTTTATAATTGGAATAAAAATATTTATTAAAATATTTTGAATTAGATTGAAAACAAATTGTTGAAAAAGGATGGTCAGATAAAATTGATATTTTATAAAATGAGAATAAGAATTTGAATCAAATGTTACAATAACGATTGAATGATTAGATACAAATATAATAATAGTATAAATAATAAAATTAAATCATTATCAAATTAGAATAAAAAATAGCTATACTATAATAATAACATAAAGAATAGAATTATTTTATAACAAAAAAGAATTAAGATCAAATCCAAATTATTTCAAATCTGAACTGAATAAATAATACGAATAAAGAAATGAAGAAAATAAGAAATTAAATGAATTATTAAAATAATAAGAATATAAATGGNATTTAATTTATTCCTCCGTTTTAAAAGGAATTGTAGAAATTCAATTTGTATTATGATGGATGGTAATAGTAGAAGTAAACTGACCTAGATCTACATTTCTGAGTTATCTCAGTTTGATTTATTAATAGAAAATTAATGCCATTAGCCAAATATTTACCCTTATGTTGTAATCTAGCATCCTACTGTATTAGAGGACTCCACTATATCAGAAACTGATGCTTTGACACAGAGATCATATTCATCTCTTTACTTTACAATTATACCAGAATAGCAGATTGGCTATTGGAAATGTAAGCATGAGGTCTCAGAAAAATGAGTCCTCTTTAAATTTCACTTGGCTAATGTAAAAACTCTATAAAAAGAATAATGTTGTATTAGATCTATCTTTTTATTAATAAAATAATTAGAATTATTGTGCACCTATTTTTATTTTATTTTCTAATTACAGATATGCAGCAGGATCAAAAAAGGTTGAATTTAAAAAATTTAATCTCGATATATTTAAGAATAGAAATTAAAAAATCTTAAAATTAATATCGATTAACTTATCGTGATTAAAGATAATTATTTCAAATAAGAAGGTATATTCATTATTAGAAATTTTATGTCTCATAAATGTTGCATATGATATGAAAAACAATTTTAAATACATTTGCAATTGTCTCATCCTTAAGAAAAAGACAAACCAATATAGCTGAAATAATTAAACTGGTAAATTAATTCTATTTGTCAAAAGAATTTTATAAAAAATTTATGGTATGTAGAGGACTTTACATTATTTCATATTGGTTTCAAAAACCATGGAA
>CAJJDM010000196.1:33186-43784 GCA_905182975.1 Paramecium primaurelia
ATATAAAAATAATTGATAAAATTAATTATCATTTTACTTTAATCTGATCAGAATTGATAAAAATTAACCTTCGTTGTTTTTAGTATGTAAGATATAAATTTAGAACTATATGCTTGTTATCTGAAATATTTAATTTTAAACCTATCATTTTAGTTCAAATAATTAATTTTATTTTTTCAAGAAGTCATTAATTTTTTCTTATGTATTTTTAAAATGTTTAGTTGAATTTTAAATATTAATATTTGACTTATCAACTATGTTTTATTAAAAAATCTAAATTCAAAATAAATAGTGCTGTTGAAAAAATATTCTAATTTATAAAATTTATCCAAATTATTAGAATTCAAAAATTCAATATTTAAATATGTATTCTTTAATTTATTTTTAATATTCCTAAATTTAAATTGAGGTAAGTAAGTCAAATATTTGGGAAGCATAAGATAAAATCATTTTTCAATCATTTATTGTATCATTACATATTTTCATTTTTAAGAATGAATTAGGATTTAAGAAGTTTAAATTAAAATGAAATAAATCATCTATTTGGCCAAAGGATTATATATATTCTATAGTGAAACTTCTCTCCAATATACAATATATTAATTTGCAACTAGATACTATTTAGCTGAATGGGTAAATTATAAAGCTTCAAGAGTTATTGAAAAATTAGTTTATCCTTTGATAAGGATAAGTCTTTTAAATGTATTTTGAAAAAATATATTTTGGTATTGAATTATTTATGCTAATAGTATATATATAAACAGAGTTGAACCTAGATCAAGAAATAATGTAATTATTAAAAGATTTCCATATGATACCTATAATGGGATTGCTTAGAGGCAAGCAATTTATAAATTTCCAATAGCATTTTTTGATGATTAAAATCATCATTACTTCAGAGGATTACAGAGGTTTTTTTACTAAATTTCGACTTTATTTATCTAAATTTTTTCTATTTGTTCCAGTAAATAAGAAAGGAGATTAGGGGATAATTCCAATTTTATTTCTTACCTTATGCAATCCTAAGTTTTCTAATGTCTTAACTAGAATTAAATAATTTTGATTTCAAAAAATCTTCTATTTCTGGCATTCTAAAAATGGTTTGATTTTCAGGGACTGTTCTTCAATAACCAATTTTTATTACTTTAAATTTGAAATGACAATTCTTTAAGTACTAAATTAAAATTTGATCTGTATCCTCTTCATCCTTTAAAAAATCAAGATGTTTATCCTCTTCTTTAACATTTTGAGGAGGCTCTGGCATTATACCTATAATCTTTATCATTCTGTTATAAGAGTTCTAATGTGTATGAAGAATTATTTATTGAATTAATTTTCATTGTATCAAACCATTATATTTAGATAATATGAATAGTCTTCAAGTTAATAGAGCAATATTGATTTTTCTATTAATAAAAAACCTAATTTTATATCCGAGCAAATAAGAGATTGCCAATTATATCTAATACATCGAAGCTAACTTAATTTTTTTGACTATCGCATAGAGATAGATTATTTAAAAATCTATTGAGAATTCTTCCAGATGATTTTAACCAAAATATGAAACTGGTGCCAATATTAAATATTTATAATTTCTTAATGTATCCTCTGAGAAGAATATTATAGTGAATTTGTAATAAGTGTTCAAAGAATATTTTATTTGATTAAATAAAATCGTCATTTTCCTTAGATATATTATAGATCCAGCTTCTAAAGTGGAACAAAAAGAATTACTCTTACATTAAAAAATTGTTTATATCTAAAATACGTTCTTAAGGTTGTACTATTTTAGATTCTTATTTTCGAAGAATTTCTAATTCATTTGGTTGTTTTTTTTATTTATTTAAATTTATTTAATTATAAACATTCTTATTTTATATTCAATATAAAGCATGCGAGAGGTTATTTTCTTCATGATCTTTTAATAATAAAATTGGCACTGTATGTTAATCAAATATAAACTCTGATATTGTTATCCTATATAAAATATTGCGCTCTTTAGGTGTATATTTATTCTAGAAAATNTTCTAATTTATAAAATTTATCCAAATTATTAGAATTCAAAAATTCAATATTTAAATATGTATTCTTTAATTTATTTTTAATATTCCTAAATTTAAATTGAGGTAAGTAAGTCAAATATTTGGGAAGCATAAGATAAAATCATTTTTCAATCATTTATTGTATCATTACATATTTTCATTTTTAAGAATGAATTAGGATTTAAGAAGTTTAAATTAAAATGAAATAAATCATCTATTTGGCCAAAGGATTATATATATTCTATAGTGAAACTTCTCTCCAATATACAATATATTAATTTGCAACTAGATACTATTTAGCTGAATGGGTAAATTATAAAGCTTCAAGAGTTATTGAAAAATTAGTTTATCCTTTGATAAGGATAAGTCTTTTAAATGTATTTTGAAAAAATATATTTTGGTATTGAATTATTTATGCTAATAGTATATATATAAACAGAGTTGAACCTAGATCAAGAAATAATGTAATTATTAAAAGATTTCCATATGATACCTATAATGGGATTGCTTAGAGGCAAGCAATTTATAAATTTCCAATAGCATTTTTTGATGATTAAAATCATCATTACTTCAGAGGATTACAGAGGTTTTTTTACTAAATTTCGACTTTATTTATCTAAATTTTTTCTATTTGTTCCAGTAAATAAGAAAGGAGATTAGGGGATAATTCCAATTTTATTTCTTACCTTATGCAATCCTAAGTTTTCTAATGTCTTAACTAGAATTAAATAATTTTGATTTCAAAAAATCTTCTATTTCTGGCATTCTAAAAATGGTTTGATTTTCAGGGACTGTTCTTCAATAACCAATTTTTATTACTTTAAATTTGAAATGACAATTCTTTAAGTACTAAATTAAAATTTGATCTGTATCCTCTTCATCCTTTAAAAAATCAAGATGTTTATCCTCTTCTTTAACATTTTGAGGAGGCTCTGGCATTATACCTATAATCTTTATCATTCTGTTATAAGAGTTCTAATGTGTATGAAGAATTATTTATTGAATTAATTTTCATTGTATCAAACCATTATATTTAGATAATATGAATAGTCTTCAAGTTAATAGAGCAATATTGATTTTTCTATTAATAAAAAACCTAATTTTATATCCGAGCAAATAAGAGATTGCCAATTATATCTAATACATCGAAGCTAACTTAATTTTTTTGACTATCGCATAGAGATAGATTATTTAAAAATCTATTGAGAATTCTTCCAGATGATTTTAACCAAAATATGAAACTGGTGCCAATATTAAATATTTATAATTTCTTAATGTATCCTCTGAGAAGAATATTATAGTGAATTTGTAATAAGTGTTCAAAGAATATTTTATTTGATTAAATAAAATCGTCATTTTCCTTAGATATATTATAGATCCAGCTTCTAAAGTGGAACAAAAAGAATTACTCTTACATTAAAAAATTGTTTATATCTAAAATACGTTCTTAAGGTTGTACTATTTTAGATTCTTATAATCATACTTTTTTGGTAAGCATTCATAAAAGTATTTCTATGAAGATTTATTTGTGAAATTTTTTATCTCAAAATATTTTAAAAATTATGATTTAATAACAGAGAAAGTATTTTTATTTTTAATATATAATTTGAATGGGTATAAACAAAAATCGTAAATGACAATGATTCCTTAGGTTATAACAAATATGAAAAATAAAAATTTTCGAGTATTTGAATGAATAAAATATTATACATTCATATGATTAGATTGGTTGAATTAGGAAGAAGAATTAATTTTAGTATTAACCCAAAACAAAGAGTTGTTATTTAGTCTTTAGAGTCACTGTAAATGAATTAATTACAGATAAATTGCCTTCGTATAGTTTGCATTCAATACATTTAAAGATAAGTTAAATTTGAGATAGAAATGTCAAAGACATCTATCTTTTAATGACTATTGCCAAAATTTAATTATTGTAATTTTATATCTCCACTTAAATATTATATTTATTTTATTGTTGAGGTCTTCATTAAAAATGCCCTATTGAACTAACTTTCTGTATTCTTAAAAATTAAATTTGTTAATAATTAATATATATATCAGATTATTGTAATTCAAAGTCATTATAATTTTAAGTCTTTGCAAAATAAATCCAATAATTTTCAAAAGTAAAATTAAGGTGAAATTTGTGATATAAAATAACAACCTTAATTAAAAAAAAATATGTCTTAATTCTTTTTGCTAAAACTACGAAATACTTTAAATTAAATTTAGATTAAATTTGTTGCAAAGGGGAAATGAAATTCAAATAGAGGAAATTAAAACTATGTTTTTCAATGGATGTGTTCGTATAAAAAGCCCTCTGAAAATAAATATTAAAGTTTTTTATAAATTCTTTATTAAAATAAATTTACCTATTTTATCATAAAACCTAGCAATTTAACCCATTAATTTAGCAAATACATTAAATTAAATCCTTAATAAAATTGGAAATCGGCAATATATTCAAAATAAATTAAAGAGTATTCTTAAGTAAAGTTATATAATAAATCAATTAGAAATTACAAGTGGAAAATTAATAATGAATTATGAATAACTCATTAGGATATCAATAATTCTTTAAACAGAAAATTAAAAAAATGCCAAAAAATAGCTCAACTGAAAGAAATTTTATATAGATAATTAATACAAATAGGACTAAACGTCTCTTAGTTAATATACGATTTGAATATCTAATTTTTGTTCATAATTAAAATATACTTCAAATAACTCTTCTAATGGATTTGGAGGCTAATAATCAAAGACTTGTCATCTCTAGTGATTTAGAAGAAAATCCAATGGCAATTAAAATGACATTAAAAAAAGATAAAACTTGTGGAGGAAGATTCAGATGGAATTTAATTATCAATGTAGTGATAGTAGTAATGGCAAGCTTTCCTTTCTACCTTCCCTTAGCTGCTACTTTGGGAGTAAATTGTTTTTATGCTTCATTATGGATTTTATTTTTGTTTTTAGCTGCTAATACATAATCAAAAATCCACTTAACAATGAAAAAAGTTTCTAATAAGTCTGAATAACCTCCAAATCCTACTCCTATCAAATTTATATTGATGACATTTATATACAAAGAACCTTTAGAATTATTATTAAAGACCCTTCAAAATATTTAACAACAAAGAATAGCTAAAGAGATAATTATGGTTGTTTGTATGGAAGAAAAAACACCTGAAAAGGATGCAAAAATTAATTCCGTTTTCAAATAATTCAATGACTGTTTTGATTAAATCATAATAACTGTACATCCTTATGGAACACCTGGAGAAATTCCAGGTAAATGTTCTAATAACAATTATGCCATTAGATCTGTTTTAGCTCATCTAAAAAAAAATGACCCTAACCTTGACCCAAATAAATACTTTGTAACTAACTTTGATGTTGACACAATTTTTCATAAAGACTTTCTTGATATCTAAATAATGAACATTCTCAAAGAGAAAGATAGAAACAACTTTGTTTGGTAACCAGTTCTATTTTATAATTGGGGACTTGATAAACTTAGTTTTTTTACAAGAATTACAGGATTAGCAAGAAATATCTTAATGATGGGAGCCTTAATTCCTTTAAACTTAAATATCATGAGTGTCTATACATCTTCCTTATAATTACAAATAGAAGGGGGTTTTTGTCATCCAACATATTAGATGGATGACATTATGTGCTATGTTAGATGGCTTACATTAAGTAGAAGATCTCTTAAGATAAAACCAATATATTGTCCTACTATTTCAGGACCTACTTCTGGTTCAAATATGTGGTAAGAATTCATTGAATGGTTTAGACAAAATAAAAGATGGAGTATAGGATTTGCTGAAGTTTTCCATTATTTTGTTATTAAAGCACCAAGAATTAATTTTTGCTCTGCCTTAACATGGGCTTGCAATTATCTCAATTATTATGCATCTTTTATTTGTGTTTAAAGTTTATTGTTGATAACAACTACTATAAGGCTCTTTGTTATGGAAACTGATCCTTTATTAAAGCTATATTTTTGTATCCCTTTAATTGTTGTATATATATGCCTTTTTTTCATGATTGTCATAAATAAAATTGCTGTAAAATATCTACTTAAAGATATTGTTGTTGAAAATATCCCAATTTGGAAAGATTTCATTCATTGGATTTTGAGTCTCATAGTGATGGTTGGATATGGACTAACAGTGTTTTATGGATTTTGGGAAATTTTCTTTTGTGGTAAAGGTGTATGTACTCATGATCCCTCAAAGAAGAAATTACTTGATAACATTGTCCAACGCAAAGATGAAACTGTGGTAGCGATTAATGAATAACAGAATAAATTATGATATAATTATGTAAATGTAATGATAACATAATTTATTATTTTTTTCTTAAATTATTGGTTTTATTCATTTAATATAAAGCTGATACATTTTATTACCATTTGTTTATTTTTAAGGAAAACTATAATATTTGTAATACATTAATTTGCAATTTTATAATCTAGGAGAATATATTAAGTAAGTAACTTTAATATTAATTTGATTTCTAATCTACACTTCTAAATACCTAACACGATTGTTTAAATCATAGATTGTATAATAATTTAATAATTAAGTTTTAGATTATTCTATATTTCCACCTCCCGAAAAATTGTTGTGATATTAACAAGGTAGTTTGATTTTCAAGTTTTCTCAAATATTTTTCCATATAAATCTGCAACATAATTCTAATATTGCCTATAAAGGCTATAGTAAAAATAAAACAAACTCAAAACACTGTTATACTCTTATGGATCTATGTCTATTGTAAATGAATGTTGAACATTATCATTAATCCAATTTTTTAGTAATTATCTTTAAAGAAACATTTATGCAATCATATTAAATTAGATTGAGACTTAGAGATGATTCTTCAACTGCACTATGTAAATAGAAGCAATCACTATTTAATAATCTAACACTTCTAACTTAAAGTATATTTATTAAGGGATGATATATTGAGCATAATTCATATCTAAAGGCTGTTGAAAATGATGTGGCAGCTGAATTCCTGATACCGTAATCGATTTTTAGGTCTAATAATATAAAGATATCATTTCTAAAATATTATTTATTTCATTCAAAGAATTCGATTAGAATAAAACTAATAAAATGATTCAAGAGGATGGCGAGACGTATGAATGATATTTAAAAAAATATATTAGTTTTGATTATAAATTTCGAACAAAATTAAATGTTAGAAGATCACATTAAGGAGGCTATTTATTTTTTTTAATAGAATAATTTAAGATTTAGCTTAAACTTAAAATAGCAAAGCCTTTTTAATTTATATTAATAAATAATCAACTTTTTTTAAATAGAAAACTCACTATATTATAACTCTTAACCATAACATTTTAGTAGTTAAAATCTTTTGAATAATGATATTTTTATCTTTCATTTTAATCAATTGTTGAATACTTTCTAGTCTAGTATTATCATTGGTTAAAGGTTCTTCATATTGATTTCTGATTTTGTTATGATAATTCATAAATAAATAAGGTTATTTGTTGCACTTAATTTTAGAATTCATTTAATATCCCAACTCTTAAACAACACTTTATATATTAATTTAAATTTTTAATTCAATCAATGACAATAATCCAACTGAATTTTTAATCTATAGAAATATGATCCAAAAGAATTAAAAAAATAATATTTGTAAAATAATTTATAGTAGTATATAAAAACAATAATTAAATCTGAAGAAGCATCATAAAAAGTAATTTGAATATATAAGTTCATTTTATTATTTTCTCATTCTAATTAAATGATTTAAAGTTAGAAATTTTAATACTTTGAAGGAGCATTAATATTATTGCAAGATTAATTCGATTTTAAATGATTATATGGAATTACAATAAACCAAATTAAATCGATTCTTTATCTAAAAATAATTGAATATATTCCTAACCATATAAATATAAATTATTAAAATCCAATTGATCAGAAAATATTATTCATTAATTATCTAAATTTTGAATATTTCTTTTTTAATTGAGATTTTTGAACTCATTTATTCTTGATATATTTATTTATTAAATAATGAACTTTTTAATATTCATAAAACTACATTTCTCCCCAAAATTATCAAATATCAACTGGATTTTGTGATAATATTGCTTTTGTTATTAGAACTCTTAATTTTAAATTTAATTTCCATATTTAACTTATGGAAATCTAAATTTTACATCATCAAATATAAATTATGTATAAGTTTCAATTAGAAATATTTATATTTCAGATCCATTTGAAAGATATTATTTATGTAAATCATGTTTAGGAGAAAATTACAGTTATTTTAGAATTTGTTATTATAGATAATCAGCAAACTATGTTTGTCCACCCTTCCCATCAAAATAATTTTTTTTTTGAGAAAAAATATGGATGCCGAAATAATTGTGATATCTAATAACCATTATATTAAAAAGGATTTTGCAACCCTTATCCTAGAAATTATAATTGAAATATCTTAGTTTAGAAATTTTCAGAAGATTTGGTATCAACTATATTAAATTAATGGTTTATTATATATGACCCAGAACATGTAGATACATCTCCAACTATTCTAGACTCTGGGATATATGACGTATTTGAGTTTAATTCTGGTATCTATAAATATTATTGGTTCTATTTATAGAGATGAATCTGGTATTTAAACACATAATTTAATAATCTATTCTACTTCTAGCTTTACTTCATCATTAACTTATACTTCAATTAAAAAGTTATCTTTAATTACAAAAATATACATTTCGATTTTCCATTTCTATTTTCAGTAAAAGAAAATACACATAAAATGAATAAATTATAAATTAGAGATGACACAGTAGAATGGGGATTATAAATTTTTTATGTAATATCAGGATATTGTCCTTAATATTGTTAATTGTGTGAGGTATTATTGAAATGTAAGATTTGTCAAAGTGGTTACTTTAAATATAAGGAAAATACTTGCATAAGCGGATGCGATTAACCATATCAAAAATTAATGGTTCTTATTGATAAGATTTTGATGATGAAACATCATGTATCATTATATTCTATGTGTATCTAGACTCTGATTATTTAACTTATAATTTTCTAAATAATACTTTCGATCCTTATTACGAATGAATTTATAATACTATGGTTTGTATACACTACTCTATTAAAATGGGACGAATTTTATTAAATCTCAGATATCTATTATTCATATTTCAATAATCTAAGAATATTTGGAGGGCTTACATATGGGCATAGGCTAAATTTTATAGGATTCATGAAATAATTGATCCTCATCATAGTATCACAATTCCATTTTATATACTTTATGGACCAGCATTCCCTTCTGATGGATTATTTATATATAAAAATGAAAATAATCCACCAATTTCCAAATCCAGTAATAGTTTTTAGGGTTCAAATAATTTAGGAGGAAAATATGATTAAGTATATGAAAGCACAAATCATGACTCAAATACATTCACAATAAGCTGGGAATGTTTTGGGTCAAATAATGAACAATTCAAGCTTATTGTGGATTTTATAATTATTACATTGCTATTCATAAGTGCTAGCTCTATAGTTTATAATAATCTGATTAGAGTACATGTAAATAATGGAATAGTGATTATGATTTAATTGTAGTTAAATTCTCTTAAGAAGAAAGTTTAAGTAACCAATATTATGATAAGGATTCTGTTTGATGTTTAGATTGTCCAATATCTTGTTTAACATGTGTCTCAAATAGATTGTTAAACATGCTAATCTACTTTTATATAAACTAAATTAGGATGCATTTTAAATTCTATTAATTGGAAGATTCAAATTAATATTTTGATTGTCCATTTGAATGTAATCAATGTTTAAATTTAAGCAACTGTATAAATTGTCAAATCGGCTTCTATTACTAAGAATTTTTTAAACCATGCTCCTATGTTAAACTTGTTATAGAGCAATAATTGATTGTTGTTTAAGTTGTGATATTAATTTATATAGAATATTAAAAGGAGTAAAATGTGAATGTAAACCTGGTTATTATGAATTTTTTATTAAATACATATTATTTATTATGTATTAATGATTTATAATTATGGCATACAATTACCTGTATTTCTTATGATTCTGGATTTCATTTAGTATTTGGAAAATGTGAACCCATATACAGATAACCTTTTAGCTTATTTAATTTAATTTTTATTTGTTCATTTACAAGTTAATATAAGCATGACTAACTTGATTCTTGAATTATTAATTATTCTGCAAAACCATACTAGCAATTTCATTAAATGATATTCCAATAATTATACTATACAAAAAAATAAATTTATCAATAATATTTAAAAGTCAAAAATATACCAATTTTGTTTTTATCTAGTCGTTCAATAAAACCTTTAAGTTTAGATTTCATTATTGTATTTTATAGAATCTAGCTTTTTATCAAATGTAATAAATTGCAATTGAATAGATTAATATTTTCTATAATAAGAATAATAAATGAAAATTTCATTTTTTTTGAGATCCAACGAAAACATCCTTGGTCACACAGAAGATATAGTAT
>CAJJDM010000196.1:49486-61739 GCA_905182975.1 Paramecium primaurelia
TGATTGTAATTGGATCTACAACACCTTTCAATACTATAGCATTCCCCAAAAATATTACTACAACTATATAATATTACAATTGCATTTTTATTCTAAAATAAAAAATATATATTTCATTATGTTAAAAATATATATGATAAGACCTGGAGTTTTAAATAATATGATAAGAAGTAATAGGTTAATAAAAGCAGTATTCATTTTGAATCTATTAATTGCTTCAATTAACTTATAAAAAAATTAAATCAAAATTAAAAAAAAGGGTTTATAATTATAAATAAATAAATGAAAAGAATTTAAATTTTTAATAAATAACTTGACAAGATTGTTATGATTAATTACAAATTGAATTAAGCGGATACTTATAAAAGTCTATAACTAATACGTATATGTCTGTCTCTATAATAAAATAAATGGCTTAATGAAATTATAAAAATAAATTTTCAAATTAACCTTCTTATTTTTCCTTGAAAATTTTTTAATCTCAAATATATATATAAGAATATTTTTATCTAAATTGCTTGATCGAATCGAACTACATTATTTAGCATCACACCTTTCGTATTCTATTTTAAACCTCAATAAAGTTAAAAAAAATAAATCTTCATCAATCTATTAGAGATATTCATATTGCACTAAAAAGATTTTCCTGTTAATGTTCTCGAAATATACTAAATTTCATAATCAGATTAGAATTATATAAGAAATTGATGTATTATAAATTTAGTGCTATCAACATTTGAAAAATTTTCATAAGGTATAAATTTTGAATTTAAACTTAGTAGTAATTTTATGAGTGTATTTGTAATTGGTGATCATTAAATTAAGTATAGATTATCTTTCCCTGATCTTTCGTAAATTAAAAAAGGATTTGTTTAAAAATAGGTCTATTCATATTGAATATAGCCTATTTGAAAGCAAAATTCTGTCAGTATAAGTTTGATTTATAATTAATGCAGAGATTATAATTTACATTCAATATAAGTTTTATAATGATCTAATTAGTTTCAACTTAATTATTAAACGCTTTTGAATTTCTTTTAATTTATTGTTTGTTAATGTAATATTGAATGAATTTGGCTATAAAATCTTCAAGAAAATCTTCCTCGCTGGATTCAATATTAAAATATTGATTTAGTAGTGTAGTGATCTTGTAATTCATTTAATATACCAAATAATTTCCCTTATAATGGTGAAAAATCAGAATAAATACTTAATTGAAGTTTTTATAATTTAACCTTGATTGATTTTAAAATCCAATAATTCAAACAAATAATAATCATATCATAATCGAGATCAATTAAAATATTTTTACTAAACATAACTATTATTTTGTATGTCTATGTCTATTTTAATCAGTCTATTATTAAAAGTATTTGATTAATTTGAACCAATAATTTTTATAAGCCTTAAGATAAGATAATATGAACATCAACTTTTTGATTTGCAAACAGTATATTTTAATAAAGTTTTGAAATATTGATGCCAATCATTATCAAAAAGCAATCAAACTAGGAAGGTAGTTTTAAGAAAAAAATGCTAATCATATTTCATACTATGGAATTAAAAATTTTTTTTAATAAACAAAATAAAGTAATACTTCATTTATAAAATATTTCATATGATGAGTATTTTTTATGTTCATTATCCCAAAATACTAAATACTACCCATTATTGGTCATAGTTCCATAAGATTCATGAGTTTAACAATTTAATGATGCAAGAATGTTAAATGTGCCATCGTTTAATTGTCTAATCAAATAGATATGATGTTTGTGTCTTATCAATATCACATTTCTATCTTTATTATGTATAATTGGGAAAAAGAAATAATCATAACATTCATCATTGTTAATTAAACTAATAGTTTTATTTGAATTCTATTTAAAGACTCCATTCTAAAATTCAAAGAGTAAAATATCATTAATTTTTTTATCTTTAGTTACCCAAATGAATTAATAATCATTTAAGAAATGTATTTTATATCCTGCTTAAACTTGTTATTTATATCCTAATTCCCATTATCCTTATAATCCTTTCTCCCATATTCTATATTCATGATAACCACATGATGCCAATAAAGTTTCAGATTCATTAAAACTGAGTGAAAAAACACTATGACTATGATTATCTAATGAATACAGATAAGTCAGATGATTCTTCATAAAATCTACTTACCATACTATTATTTTATGATCATTCCCTCCTGAAATAAGTTGATCCTCCTATTTATTTAATATTAAACAATTAACACAACCACTATGTTATTCAAATGGTGATGAGCTTATCCATACATTTTGATTAAATTATTGCCAAGAGATAATTTTATAATAAGAGCAACCAGAAATAAAGTTATTTGTCTTTTTGCTATAAACCAAACAATAAATAGGATTAGTATGTCTTCTATAAGAATTAGATAATTTAAATCTTCCTTATTAAAAATTCCAGATTTGAATTATATTAGAATTAGCTGTAATTATAATTGATCCATCTTTATTGAACACCATAGCTTAACACCATGAACTCTATTAATTTGAATCATCAATTAATTAAAACTGAACTTATTTATACATCATCAATTATTATTCTAATTACTTCTATTCATTCTCAACTTAAATCACATCCTCTTATTTCTACATAATAAATTAATACACTTTACTTAATTTAATATTTATTCTTAAATATTTTCATTTTTTTCTTATATATTTTTTAGCTTTTTTAATATTTCTTTACATTTTTGGCTATGTTAAAATGATTAAAATTAGTTTAATTCATTTTCACTTTTTTGATTCCATGACATGTTAATTTAATGAATTTGATCAATTAATGGTTGGGGATTAAATTAATCCAGCTTTTTGTCGCTAATTAGTTTGTCCAATTCATCATAAAAACTATAAGTAACATTTTATTATCCAATCATTAATACATATTTGATCCATTCATCTACATTTCCAATTAATTAATCTAATTATTGAACAACATTAAATTTTAATTAAAATAGATTTTTTTAGAGTTCTTCAATCAGTTTGATGCTAATCATTATCACATTCTCAACAGATTCTTTCTTTTATTTTTGATTATCGTGGATAGTTTATTAGGCTTTCTTAAAACTCATTAATTGGGTTTTTGATTCTAAATTTTCCATGCATTCATGACATAGAAGTCTTTGATTCCTCTTTAAGTTTTTCTCACATGCAACCATTGAGATAGGAAGTTTATGTTTTAAAGAACAAAGTAGTTCTTCTTCTTTTTCTATCATTTTAGACTAAATCATTTTAAATTAATATTTAATTAAAAAAAGTAATTTGAAAATAAACATAGCAATAGAAACTTAAATTGATGTCATCCTTATAAAATACTAATAAATTATAGTTATATACTGGAAATCTATATTAATGATAATAAAGGAATTCAATAAAACGATGATAATCCTATTAATTTTGCAAGTATAATTTATATTAATTTTATTATCCACTAGAGAATAAAAAGAAGTCAATGTTATCAATTACAATTAATAAGTCAGGTTTTGTATTTGTTTAAATTAAAAGTGATTATTTTTCTATTTGGTATGTAGAGTAAATCACATTAACTAGGATCAAGATACATTCGATTCTCCAATAGGTGTTCACTAATTAATGACTTAATCATTGAAATACGTGGTCTCGAGGGCATGATCAATTAAACATTTAATACAAGATTGCTACTTGAGATCAATTAAAATTAAGAGAAGCAGTCAATGCTATATTGCTGCATGTATATTTTTTTGATACTTTTTTCATTACTTTTAGAGATTTCATCTACCTAAATATAAAATTAAGTAAATTTAAATTATTTGATTATATTAGCAATATATACTAAAAACTTATTTACACCCAGAGAACTAGTCATTCTTTGGCAAAAAATGAATTCATATCTACCCAAAAAAAAAATTCATTTCTCTTAATTCATAAATAGAAATTTTTCAAAATCCTCAACTCATTGAATAGATTAATTAATATCAACAATAAATATAATTATTACTGTTACCAAAGTAATAATTTTCTCAAATTACAAAGCTATATGACATTTTTTTTCCAATAAATAAATAAAAATGAATATATTTCTTTTTTTATGGGTAAAATATTCAATTTATCCAGATCCAGATCATACAATGTATTAAAGGAATAACTAAATGTTATTTCAAATTAGAAAGCAAGGCTTAGCACCATTATAATCATTAATTTTGATTGTCTATTATAGACTTCCTTAAATTAATTATACATATATGTAATTAATTACTAGCCCAGATACATCCTTTAAATTAAATAATCTTATATGATGCTTCCATATTTCATTCTACTATATTCTTACCTAATTGTAAATATATAGTCATTCTACATCTTATTATGAAAGTATCTTCAAATTTAACTGCCTCATGGGTTAAATAGCCATTATAGAATTCTAAGATACTTATATCTCATTAATATCTTCTTTAAAATATTTGATTTTCTTCCTTTCTTTGTTTTCTTATTCCTTCAATTATTTGCCAAATTCCCGGGATCTCCTTTTTCATTCTTAATTTACTTTATCCAATTATTCCTTACTATTTATACTCCTATTTAGGACTTAATTTAGTAATTGTCCAACTTATATTAGATATAAGATCTAGCGATTATTCTTTTCTCTTTAATTTATTCTTCTTATCTACTTCTTATCTTCCTTCAATTTTCTTTCTTAAGCATAATACTTTTAAATCAGATCAGCCATCAAAAATTTTTGAAAGGCCACCCTTATAATAATTTCAACTAAAATCCTGGATTCTCTTTGAGGATTCATATCTAAGATGATATACTTTTTATTGATTCTAATCAGACCTTTTCCAGAATTTCTTAATGTTATTTAAATTCTGATGTAAAAATTATTAGAAATATAAATAATAAAAAAAGAGATTATATTGAAATTCCATCAAAAAGAATCCTTAACTAAATAAGTCAATAATCTAAATAAAATATATTTAATTAGTATTCTAAGAATGTAATTGGAGATTAGTTCATTAAATTTAATAATTAATTATTATGTGTATAATTTTTCTTAGATTCTTTAAAATAGCATTTAATTTAATCATGTTAAATAAAACAGTTGAATTTTCAAACAATATCTGGCTCTATTTTATAGTTTTATTATCAATAAAAAATTTCAAGTTATTATAATAAGTTCGATAACAATAATTTACATTAAACTTTGATACCATTCAAGTTTTCAGATACATGACTTTAAGTCTCTTATTTTATATTAACTTTTTAATTAATTAATAAATATTAAATAATTTTAAAATGATTGAAAAAGAATAAGATCTTTTTTGTTCTATAAACATAAGATTCCAGTTTAAATGATTGCTTGTGATAAAGAACTAAAGAAGAATTAACGACTGTTTTGACCTCAATGTATGGAAAATTTAGAATCAAAAACCCTATTAATGAGCATAAAGTAGGCATTGAAAATTGTTGAAGAAAATCAACATTAAAAGAAAGAATTTATTTGAATGTTTTAATTTTTAACATCAAATAACTTGAAGAACTCTAAAAAGCTCTTCATCAATTAAAATCAAATGTTATTCAATAATTGGAATATTTCATTGAAAATGCAAATGAATGGATAAAAAAAAATTAGATATGGGGACAAGCAAAACTTACTTATAGTTTTTTTGATGAATTAGAAAAACTAATTAATCAATCTAAACTTGATTAATCCTTTTAAAAATCCTTGTTTGATTAAATTAGTTAAATTAATTAATCGTAGAATCAAAAGATATTTAAAAAATTGAATCTATTTAAATCATTTTAAGAAACTTAGAAATGTGAAGAACTATTAATAAGTTTACAAAATTTCAAATTAATAAAAGAAAACGAAATATTGATAGATAAAAATATAATATTGGTAAGACATAAACATCATATCTATCTGATTCGCGAATCAAATCATGGCACATTTAATATTATGGCATCATTAAATTGTTAAAATGATAAGATTTTGGGAACTATGCCCAATAATGGATGGTTTTTAGTATTTTTGGATAGCAAATATAAAAAGTATTAATCATATGAGATATTAAATAAATGAATTATATAAAAAAACAGAAGAAATTTTTTACTTATCATTAAAAATTTAAAGTATATTCACTTGTGATTATACCAAAAAATACTAATTCGCAATTATCAAATTTATCCAATTTATAAATAATCGCTGGAAATTTAACTTCAATTCCAAAAGTATAGTTTATCTCAAATATATTAAAAATTTTTGTTTCTAATTAATTCTAGATTATTTTATATTTAAAATAAAGATTAATCTTGTTAATTCGAAAAAAGAATGAAATAAGTCAAGATTGTTATTTTACAAAACATTTTGGAAATTTTTAACTAAAATGATAAATTTATCAAACTTTACATCAATTTAGAAAGTTAACAGATTAAGAAATAATATTTTGCAAATAAACAATTAATAGGATAAAGAATTCTATTAATATAACTAAATCTTGAAAACCATCAATTTTTATTTAAAAATAATTATTGGGATTAAGAAAAAAACAATATATCTATCAAATTATGAAAAATGTCTAAATAATATTGAGAAAAATTGGAATTATCTTTATGGATTCAAACCACGAAATTGCACGAATTTGGATTAGTTCAAATACTATTTTGTAAAATTAATATATAAATTTAAACGGTTCTATTTATTATAAAAAAGCCTATTAGATTCTAAAAATAATTTTAAGGATATCAATTTGTGATAAAACTGAAAAATATATAATTTGGTTTGAAAACTTCTCAAAAAAATGAATTTAGATAGGAGTAAATGTAACTAGATATGAAAATTTGAGAGGTATTAAAATCTTCAACAATTAAATAGAAATCTCAAAAATAGTATAAAATTTACTTGCTTAGAACAGTTTAAGTCAGAAGAATTTATATATATTGAAAAAAAATGAGTTTAAATGATATTATTAATTATTTCATATATAAAAAAATCTCAAGAGTTTAATTTCTCCATCGATGGATGTTCAATCAAACATGAAATTTTATAAATTCATCTAAATTTTATTTATTGTTTATGAAATTTTTCTTATAAACCTACCTGTTTAATTATTTGAGCTATCTTGGTTGGTCTTCCCTTAAGGAAGCTAAATATAACAACTAAATTTTATCTCATATGCAATATTACAGGACCTTAATAGTGTCCAATTTACTAATTTGACATATGTAGTATTTAAAGAGAATTTAATTTAATCTCTGTGTAAAATCATTTTCTGATATGGTGTAGTCTTCTGAATTCAATTAAAAACTAGATTGAATGATCTGAAAGTACCTTTTGTCAGAAATTCAAGTCTATGCGACGTTTAGAGATTGCTCGCAAATGTGGATTGGGATGGTTTAAATCTGCCAGACTGTCAACTATCCATCATAATATAAAAATTTTAAAGAAATTTTCTAGAATTTTTTAAAATGAGGTAATAATTGAAATCGGAGGGATTTTTAATTATAGTTCAGCCAAAATTATTAGTCACTAAAAAACCTTTTGAAAATAACTGAAGTGTGAGATGTGGTTCCACCCTCTTTGAAAATAATAGACTGGATCAAAACCAAGAATATGATTGGATTTATAAAATTTAATTAAAAAGGATAACCTTTAAATGCTCTTTACAATAGGTCTAACTAATAATCCTGATAGGTTACTTAAAAAATAAATATTAAAAATTTGGATTAGCACAGTTAATAACAAAAATATTGGAATTAAGAAAGAGGATTATGTAAACATAAGAAAATTTTATTCAGTATGAAAATGAGAAGGTGAGAAACAAAAAGATAGAAGAGACAACTTAAGAGTAAATATAAATGGATTAACTCAATATTATTGACACCAAATTTATCCAATAAATAAATCCCCATGATTAAAAAAAGTGAATTATTACTTTAATTCTATTTCGCCTTTATAAAATGAAAGATTGTTAAAACTCAAAGTTTTAGGAATTCTAGCAATTAATCTTAATATTCTAGATTATAGGTACTTATTTTGGATATAGCATTAATATTTAAATAATTGTTAGCCAAAATTTATTTTTGGGTATATTTAGTTCATTTATTTAATCTTCCTCCATCATTATGTTTAAACCAAATTTTTTGTACTTAATCAATTCCTTATCATTCTCATCGAATCATTTCCAATTATCATGGGAATATTTTCAAACTATATATTCTAAGTGTTGAAAATTCTAGATAAATAGGTTCATCCACTCTTCGTTTATTCTTCCATTTTAATACATAATCTACAATAATTAGCATTATTAAAAAAATAATTCTTAAAATAAATGTATATTAAGCTTAGTAAATAAATAATTTGGAATCATATGCTCTGAAGAAATTCATAATTAAGAGTCTATTAATTTTTCAAAAATTTCTCGAATATGTTTTCTATTATTAAATTATATATATTAGATTGGTTGTTACTTTGACAGATTCTTTTTATGAATTGTATTGTTTTCTAAATTCACTGAATTTAATTCACTTTATCAATTGTTTGTGAAAGTAATAGAAAATGAGTAAAAGAGAAGGATATATTAAATCTATCTTTTTTATTGACACATTAATTACCTAAAAAAATTCTATTTATCATGAAAGTCAAAAATATTAATTTGATAATTTTAGGAATAATTTCAATTAGATAAATTTAAGATCAAATCATCTATTTAATTAATTTTATTTTATACTTTTAATTGAATTAATCTCTATAATTAATTCAGAATGCTTTGATTTTATTTTTAATTAAGTAATATTTTTATTTATTAAAAAATCATATATTATAAAATAAAAATTTTTATCTTGAATATTCATTTAATAGAAAATTTACGAATATTAATTATACAATATTTCTTTAATACTTCATGACTTTAATAGTTGTTGAAAATCAATAAATGAATTATTGATTATGATTAATTATATATTTCTTTGTTTAATCAGTATTCTAATATTAATAAAGATTTCATAATAATTATTAATATTTTCTTTATAATGAGAAATCCTAAAAAAGTAAAAGTCATATTATTTGGCCTGAAAAAATTTGATGAATATAACTATTTTAGTGATACATAGGCCTTTATTGAGAGAGTAAAGCCACCAGATTTTCCTTTAAATTAAATAGGATAGAGTTAAGGGATTCTTCTATCAAGATTAGAAAATTATGTTCAAATAAAAACAAACTATTTAAATAAAGGGATAGAAGGAAAATTTATGTTTTGTAAGAGAATTCAATTATATTAATATAGCTTTTTATAATCATAATACCAAAACATTTTATGACATGAATACATTATTAAAAGATGGTTCAAATTTCATATTTCTTAATTTGGAATTTTGTGATGATTAAAAACCATTGTTGGTTAGATTGGTCTTTATTATTAATAGAGAGATTTTAAACTAATTATAGATTGATTTAGTGAAAAATAAGGAGAAGTTATCTTATTTAAATTAAAAAATATTGGAATTATATAAAAAATTATAATTTGAATCCCAATTACTAAATTAAATAAATGAAGAAATTAATATAATAAAGGATTAAGATTAATATCAAAAAGAAAAATATGATATCGCAATATTATATAGTCATCCTGTAGTAGACCAAGATCCTGAAGAAGAAGATAAGTATTTCCCTGTAAACTTTAATGAAGACATTTCATTATTTTTAAATCTAATAAAAGAACTAAATATAAAGATTTCATATTATATTACATAAGCAACTAAACAGAATTTATATAAAGTTTTGAGACAAAATCCAAAAATAATATATATTAGTTGCCATGGAAATTTAGATGATAATATGGAGACATGTTTAGAATATGAGAAGGAGTTGAAGGAGTTGAAGGAGTTGGAGTTGAAGGATGATCGATATTGTTGTATAGAGTAAGTAACAGAAACAGATATTTCTAACATTTTGAATTAGCAATTATTAAAAAGAGCTTTAGTTTTTTTAAGTTGTTGCCATTCTGGAAATATCGCTGAAATATTTCATTAATAAGGCTATCCTACTGTAGGAATTGATAAACGTTTAAAATTAGGAGAGAAAGCTGCAAATTCATATTTCTAAAGCTTTTATGAGAAATTACTATAAACTTAATAGGATTTATAACTTAAAGAATGCCATGACTAGGCAAAAAAGTAAGTTTAATAAGATCTTGGGAAGAAGGACTTCTAATATTGTGAATCTCATAAACATACTTAAAAGTGCAAAAAGTTATTCGAAACGGAGTAAAGTAATCAATTAATTGCATTTCAATAATAAAGATCTTGTTGTCAACCATAAGAAGATATATTATAACACAAATTAGATGATCAATGTCAAGTAAAGAAAAAGATTTAAGAATTTTTGAAAAAGTAGTTTCAAGATTAAACAAATGCTTTTTTAGAAAGATTAGATAAAGTTGCAAAATAAAATAAGGGCTTATTGAAAATATGTTGCTGTGAATTAGCAGAAATATTTTTTTTTTAAGATGATGAGTTTAAGAATGATTTCAATTACTCATAAATTGAAATGGAGCACAGATCATCAGAAACATTTAAGCTTTTTGGGAATGAAAATGAGTTGATTTTTAGTTTTATTAAAAAAGGCGATTAAACACCTAAAAATAAAGTTTAATGGCTAAAGGAATACTTGGTTTAAATTGAAGAGTCAAAATAAATCCTTACTTAGTTATTGGATATATTTTAAGAAAAAGAAAAAAGCAAAATTATTTATGTTTAAATTTCAGATAATAAATAAACTGTGAACGATTAAATCCTAAATTTTTTAAAATAAGTTGCAATTTATTTTAGAGTAAAACTTTAATATATATTTTAGCAAAGATATATTGAGTAATCTTAACTAAAAGACATTAGAATAGAAATTATTGACAATATTAATCAAATATCTAAGAATGAAGAATAAGTCCAATACATATTTATTATTAAAGGAATCAATTAAAAATAGTGGGAGTAAAGCAAAGAATTTTTTATCAATTAGAAACATATTGTTATAATCCCTTATATTGAGTTGAAACCCAACCCTCCTAATCGTATATATTTAATGTATGATGAATTTATAAAAATCTACGAGGAAAATATAAAGAAAAATCCAAATTGAATTGATACAAATACATTTAACATAAAATTTACATTACATGAGCTAAGTTGTTATCTTAATAGATATAAATTATTTAATTTTTTATTATAATGAATTAAATATTTAAATAATTTCAACATTTTCTTAATAATAATATTAAAATTATATTTGAAATCCTCTTATATATCATAAACTCACCTCATAATATTATTTTTTTGATTAATTTTTATATAATGAGACTTATTATTGAAAGTTGGCATTATGAACAGAAGAATATTAATAGAAACTTTCTTTAAGTCTTTTCTATGTTAAATTATAAAAATATGAAACACTATTCTGGTGAGTAATTAAAGTTAAAATTTAATTTTATTAATTGCCTAAATAAATATTAAAATAACATAAAACAATTTCAGGAAATCTGTTATAATTATTGGTTTTAATATTTTGATTATATTTAAATAAAATTCTACATCCAGATTTAATCTAATACAAATGAAAATTGTAAAATAAAAATTGAACCAGCATTCTATTTATTATTTATTAATTAAATCTCTATTACTAAATAATAAATAAAAAAGTTTTACACTTTAATAATTTCTGCCTATTCAACTTTATTTAAGGATAACATTAATTCAGACAAAGTAAATTATTATGATGCAATCAATATCTTTAAAGATCTAAAGATAATTTATTAAAAATTTGTTTTAAAAATATTAAGGTATTCCAAAACTCTTTTTTTTTGGACTAAATACCCTAATCTTAAATACCCAAACTTTAGTTCTTAATTATTATAGCTTCTAATTAAAAAAATAGATGCAATTAAAATAAACAACTAAAATACTAAAAAAGAATGTGATCTAAAATTTTAATCTAAGGATTAGTTAAATAATAATTGATTGACTGACTATCAATTTTACGAGATTATTCAAATTATATCACTAAGTTTGTAATATCTTAATTTATCAATTTATCCTTTGATCATGCTATGAATTACTATTCCCTAATTTCTTAGTCAGAATTAATTGAATTAAGAGATTAAATATTATTTATAAAGGTTTCATAGAGTCAAATAAAAGAATAACTATTCATTTATATCCAAAAAAAATAAATATTTAGATTCGCTATG
>CAJJDM010000199.1:25744-36279 GCA_905182975.1 Paramecium primaurelia
TTATACTGGGAGGATAAAATTTAATTACAATAAGTCAGAATTTTAAAGGAAATCCCAAGCCAAGAATATTTGGTCCAGTGAATGATTAAAAAGGAATGTTATTTATTTCTAAAACTTATTTATAAATAATAATATAAAGAAGGGGAATAAATAATAAGAATGGCAAAGAATGTAAGAAAATGGAAAATTAATGATTTTATATAGATTTGAGTTTTTCAAGAGGATCATTCAAAAAAACTTGTAATTCTACAACTTTATGATAAAAAATTTGTAATGCTTTTGAGCAACTAATAATATGGAAATTGTTACTATTGAATTTTCATCCTTCATTCATCTAAGAGTACAATTAGAAGGACATTAAAATCATGATTAAGAATAATAAGGCATGACTAAAGTAAACTATTATTAAATTGATTTTTAAAAGTTACAAACAACTCCAAAAGAGAAGGAAAGAATGGAGAGTAGGTTTCTGGTGATCTTTTTACTTTAACATACAATTAATATTAATTTATCCTAATTAGAGAGGATCTACTTTTTTGGTACATTCTCATTTCTTTTTGATTTCATTACTCAAGCCTTATAATCAATAAAAAATAAAAATATTTAAAAAGAATATTGTTAAAAATTAACATTTTTTAACACGATCATTTGCTTTCTAAAGTTATTACATGAATTAATATTTAAGTGCATTCTTGAAAAATATCTCGATTTATAACTATAAAATATCATAGTTTCCTATGCATTATTAAAAATATCTAGTCATGTTAAGCTGTTCTTCAGACAAATTCCTATCTCTTAATATTGAGATAAAAAATCACAAATCCAAATGCCTATATTAATGATAAAAAAAAATAATAGTTCAAATTAAATTATTATAATTAACATGATTCATATTAAAATTAGTTATTCTATATTCTTAAAGAATCAAGTAATGGACATGGAGAATTAAATCATCTTTAACATTTTTAACATCAATTCTATTTAACTCCAAATCTACCAATAGTTTATACTTCTACTTTACAAAAAATTACGAAGATACGTAAATTTATTTGTAGTATAAAATTTAAAGTGAGAGTAAGAGATTTCAATATTAAAAATAACAAAGAAATTGATTAGATCAAGAAGTAGATCTAATTGAGAATTTGCTCAAGTAAAGGGATGTAAATGATGATGTTTTAATTGAAGCTTTTCAAAGAAGAAAGTATAGGATTTCTATCGGAGAACAAAAAGATCTAATAAACACCATAAAGGAGGTCAAATATATCATCTAATTTTGTAATTTAAAGTTTACTTCACATACATTGATGACACTTTAATTCAATGTGGGTCTAATTCATTACCTTTATTAGTTTAGATGAAAGTGGACCTTAGAAACAAAAACTTTGAAAAAATTAAGATCTAAAATATTTTTTTAGTAGGAACTAATTTTGTTAGGTGTAATTTTAGTGAATCCTAATTTAATAATGTCATATAAGTGGAATAAATCTGAATGATCCTTAGGTGTTCAGTTGAAAATGGATGAACCTTAAAATCAAAGAATTGAATAAATTGGATGGTCATGGTGTTTTTCACTTATTTATTGTGATGTAAATACATCTATCCTAATAATAAAAATCTCAATTAAATAGTCATAATAGCTGAATTTATTCAGTATGCTTCTCAATAATGGGATGCTTAGAATAGAGTAGTATACTGAATAAACATAACTATTGTGTCTATTTAATTTAGATTTTTATTGTCTTGTGATAGTAGTACTAAATTAAAATCTATTAGTCTATCGTTTATGGGACTTTAAAATAGAATAACAGATAACTAAATTAGATAGTAATTTACTCACAACTAAATATATAATCAAACATTTTGTCAATCCAGAAAAATTGAATGAAACAGTTTATAAATATATATTTATGAATTATTAATTATAATTTTTTTTATGTATTTAGAAAAAAGAGGTTTAATATTTTAGGAAATCTTTTGTGTAGAGGCAGCACCAACCTAATCTGAAGTAAGATATTATTGAGATTTTTGAGTTACCTTTATAATTAGGAGCTATGGTAAGATGGCAGAGATTTAATGGCAACCCTTTAATTAGGATTTACAAAATTTAACATTAAGATGAATTCCCCAAATTACTCCTAAAGAAGAGGCTATATCAATAGAAATATTACAAGATCTTCTCTTATGTGGAAAAATAATTTCAAAAGAATAGGCTAACAGACATATCCTTGAAAGATGAATATAGAAACAGTTATATAGGAGCGGAAATATTGAAAAAATACTTATGATGCCTTATGATTAAAAAATGATTGATGCCCAAGAAAGGAATGAAAAAAGGATTCTAATAATTTAAAAATAGCAACATTGAAAAAAATGAATTAAAGTATATATAAAGGAAGTTGAAACGTTTAGAAGGAGTTCACTCGTATAATCAAATGCAGCTCCATGATAGAATGAAATTAAAAACTTTATAGATTGAGTGATATCTAAGAATATTTAATAATATAAAAAGTATAATACACTCTGTAGTATAGTACTTACCAAATAAGTTTATGAGATATGATGAACTTCATAACACTTTAATAGATGTGGACTGGTTGAACTTAGTTGAATAATAATAAATGTTTGTAGAAGGTTTGTTTCAAACCATCTATCATCAACAGAGCATCAAAGAAAATTGATATTGAAGTTCAAAATGCTTGATTTCTGCATCTAATTAGAAAATAAATAATATTTGTAATTATGTTTGAAATAAGGCTACTAAAATAGATTAGAAGAAATACTAAAAACCTTCATGCAAATTAGAAAGATTCTAAATTAGAATGTATTAACAAAACCTGAAAAAAGTTATGTCCATCATTAGAGTAGAATTTTGGTTTCACAAAATAATTTGATCATTCTTATATTTTTTTTGTGAATTTCTTTCTAAAATTGATTTCTTTGATGATTTATAATCTCTATAATTATTAATATAAAAAAAAAATATATGTTGGTCTAATAATTTTGATAGATAAGAATAAGATGATTTAAAAAAAAAACTTAGATTCAATTTGAAATTTCTAATAATTTAATAAATTTCTATAAATTGAAATAGACAAATAGATTTAAGAATTTATGATTATTATGATTTTATTGGATATTGATTATTTATTCATATTGACTTGTTACTAATTTATCTTATTTCTTTATTCTTGACTTAAAGATTTATTTTTATATTTCATCAATTATTTCTATTTCTACAGCTTGAATTAAAGCTTTTACAAACTGTTTTTCCTAACAATTTTATTTAAAATTTGAAAGAGTGCTTTTTTCATAGCTTATTTCATAATCTCAATCATCATACTAAAATAATTTTATTGGTTCAAGTAATTATTAAACTTATTCATAAATTGATTTGAAACGGTGATTCCATCATTATTAATCATTTATTCATTTTTCATATAGTTAATGGCATTTTACACCAATAATTATGTTTCCAGATTAACTATTTATTTTAATTATTCACATTATTATTCAATTTATTCAACTTAATATTAACTCACCTAATTCTGCATTTAATATAAGCTAACTTGTGACTAAAATTGCTCTATATTAGTGTTCAAATGAGTAATATACTATTCATTAAAAATTATTTCTATTTGTTCTGTGAATTTGCATTTATCTCTAAAAATATTGCAAATATTTATGATTTTTTGGTCTGATTACTTTCTAATAACATTTATTCATTGATAATTTATCTAGTATTTTTACATTATTACATTCATCCTAAATATCTTTATAATTTATATTGAAGGTTGAATTTAAATCTTTTTAAATATTGGTATTGATAATCTCTTTCTCCACTTCCTAACGATTGCAAAATTTTTCTAAATACAGAGCTAATGTTACTATTTTTTTTAAAGTTCAAAGTCTTTCAAATAAATTATTTTAAAAATTTTTGAAAATTACTAAATTTCATCATTTAGTTAATTTTCATATTATTAATATTCATGATTTTTGCTTTATAACCCATTAAATTTTTTATTTCCCTGCATATAACAAATTTCTTCAACTTCTTGTTTTAAATTCTTTTCTGATTTGTTACTATTACTTTTAGCTATCTATAATCTTAAATATTTTTTTGCTAATTCACAAAAACTTTTTGAAAACCATTAATTGTCTCTTTAGATTATTAAAAACATTAATTAATTAAATCGTACAGATTACACGATGTAATTTCAGAAATAGCTCCATTTCTAACTTAATCTCCTAAAACTTCTGTTGCTAAATTTAATATTTGAATATTATTTTATGTTTTTAAAACAGTTTCTTATATCATTTACAAAGTTTGATATTAATTTTAGATTTTTACTTTATCTGAATCATTTTACCAAAAACCTGTTAGAATCTATTTCAAAAATTCAGTAATATCAATTTTTTGTTTGATATAAAGGCTTAGCCTCCTATTTGAAGAACTTCCTTAATTCCAAAAGGTCCTGCTAAGACTAATGCTGATGCAATATTAATCATTTTGTTTTTCCCCAAGCTCCACAATTAATTTCTAATCCTTTCCAAGCTGCTGCGACAGAATAGACCATATCTGAAATTCCTCCAGTTATAAAATTTTTTCCTATAGGTAACGCAGCTCCACAAATTAATGCACTTATTGTGCATCCGAAAAGAAATTGACCCAATCAAATTGCAACATGGCATAGATATTGCCACCATCTTTTTTTTGTTTTTTTTCTTTTTTTGTTTTTATAACTTTTTCAAGCAATGGTAAGGGTCCATCGTTAATCACATCTTGTTTATCTTTAGATGACTAATCTTCATTACTTTCTTTCTTTTATCTATCGTAATGAAATGGGGTCCAATTTAATTCAATCTTTTCTTCTTCCTGATTAAATTGTTTGAATGTATTTAAAATTTCATTAATATTTTTAATAAGTCTTTTGTAAACTTTAATTTGATTATTGGCTTTTGAATCACTATTATCTAATTTCTTTTGATTATTTGAATTTTCTTTTTTTATCATTTGACTATCAGAAGTATCATTCATTATTATGTGTATTAAGAATAGTATTATGTTGATTAAAGTTTTCATTGTTAATCTATTAAGATTGTTATTTTTTTTAATCTGGAAATAATTTTATTACAAAGGAGTTATATCATATGTACATCTTTAAATTTTGATAATTTTTTCTTTTGAATTTATCATCAGAAATTCTTTCAACTGATATGAAACAAGATTTACTTAATGGTTTTTCAAATGACTGAATTTGTAAGTTCTTTATATAATTATCAAGATTATAGCTATTCTGATTTGGCATAATAGATAATTAAACTTTCCAATAGTTTAGTTTTACTATTATGTATATATTTTGAACATACAAATCTTTAAGATGTCTATCTAAAATTTAATCTTATTACTCATTTATATTCTATTTTATTATAATTGCGTAAATTACAAATTCCTCTATTAATCACCTTTGAATCGGAAATCTTAATTTTTGGAATGTTATCTTCATTAACTAGATAATGCTTAAATTAGAAGTTAATCATCAATGTATTTTTAATATGAGTCTATAAAAAAACAATTTATTCAAATGTTCATATATAGTATTTAAGCAACCATTCTAATTATTGATATTGCATTTTAAATTAAATTTTTTATTGCATTAATTAAGTAAACATTAATTTTTATTATAGCTAAAGCATTATACGAACTACCAGACATAATGATTATTTTTATCTATAATGCAAAATGATCTTCAAAATTAATTGTTACAAGACCTTGTTTTTAATACCCTGAAAATAATTCCTTTTCTATATTATCTTTATCAATCAAAATTATTTTAAAACTATGTACTCTACCGTCTAAATCATAGAACCAGACTTTTATTTAGTTAATTTCATATCTTTGTTTAAATTAAACATCCATCACACTAAACGTATAACAATGCGGATTAGGTTGACCAGCTATATATATAGAATCTTTTAATGGACCGGTGTTTGCAGGGCTTCCATACTTTAAATTCGACCTTGCATTTGAAATAATTGTTCCATTTAATTAAGATGCTACAGTCCTTTATTTTTATTTTCATCTTACATCTATATAATACCATCTAAAATTTGATTTTATCCATAACTCCTACTAATTGTATTTACAATTTGATATAATAATCTAAAGTATTTACATTGAATGTATTATAATCAACAAAATTAATATTATTTATTTGAATTCGCATGATTATTATCTATATATATGAATAAGCTTCATTAAATAAAATTTAATTTGTTAAGAATTTTATAAAGACAAATTCCTTATGAGCTTAATGTTTTAAGTACATTAAAATATAATTAATTATTGAGAAAATTTTCCATCATTTAATTATATTATATATTTGAAATTTGGTATTAAAATATGAAACAAGTTGTCTTGTTATTGTATAGTTAATTTAGAAAATATTCTGTTATTGCCAGGATCTTTTATCTGTAAAAATCAAATGACCCATAGAAATAAAAGAAACAGAAGATATTATAAAGAATTATTGACAACTCAAGTTTTATGATTGAGAAGTATTTTAATCATTTTTGACTGCAAATAAAAGAAACTCTCTATTTTATTAATTTCCTTTCTAATTCAATATTACCTCTTGCTGAATTTAGAATAAATTATTTTTGCCTTATAATCTCCTAAAAATTCAATTGATTTTCAAAATTCTTAAATGTAGAGACAAAATTAGATTTCTAAATATTAACCTTAAAATTATATTTCCCAACCAAATTAATAAATCCTTAAACTATCCATTCTGCCAAGGCCAATAATAGTTATATTAATATTATCATACAAAGGAGTTGGTTGAATATCTTATACTTATTATAGTTCCTCTATTTAAATTTCTTGACAAAATTCTTAATTTTTCCAACTAGCCAAAGTAAATATCGGATGAGGCGCGGGACAATTCAAGATTCTTGGTTACTCGATTTTAACAGTTGATCTTTTTTCTTTTAAATTAGATCAAACATATGAAGTTATTCATTTAACTAATACTTTTCACATTATCTAAGGGTTTCAAATTATGAAGATTTTCTGATCACGTTGTAAGCTTTAGTTAAGTTAAGAAGTAGGGTTCGCTATTTTTTTTCCTCTGTCCAAATTTAAGTTCTCATTTTAAACTACTAATATGTTGAGAATATCGTCCTCACTTAACTATAGATTTAAGTTTTTTTGGTCTCTATCATTGTTTGCTTATATCTAAACCATTTATCAATGTTTATATATTTATTATATTTTTAATTAAATCTTTTAAGCTAAACTAAAGAATATTAGGTATTGATAAGATTGAGTGAAAAATATTAATTACTCTCTTCATAATAGTTCAAAAAATATATATATAAGATCTGAAATGGATTTTACTTAAAAGAAACTTAATGACCAATTATCAAATCTGTTATTTACTTATATTACTTGATCCCATAATTTAAATGACAATAAACTTTTAGTCATTTTACAAAAAAAAGATCCCCTTGAGCTTAGTCTTAAACCTCATTATTAGTTTTCTTCTCTAAATGTTGATGCGATTGTGATAAAAAGTAACTAAAAATTATCTATATAACATAAGAGAAAAAAAATTGTAAATGAAACCTAGGAGGAATAAGAATATCTATCAAAAATATTAGTGGAAGTTAAAAACCTAACTGAATTAGTTGTTAGTATTTAAGACTAATAGAGAAAATTTGTCAGATTGACAAAGTGATTGAGGGGATAGTCATGGATTAAGAATAAAAGAGAAAGTGAATCCAAACCACATTGAGAAGAGGAAAAAGGAAGTAATTCTTTTGAAAGTGTATGAGATGATACTAAGTCTATGATGAAGAGGATTTTAATAAAATTATCAAATAATATATGGAAAATATATATAGGCAAAATATAATGGTATAATGATGACTTAAGATAGCAAGAATCTAAAAATACATGCATAAAGATAAAAGCATAAAAACCTTAGATACTGTGGGTATAAAGGCTTATTGAAATTAACATATAACATAATTATTTTTATATACAATTAATTATAAAAGTTGATAAATATTTGGCAATGGTGGTTTTATAAAAACATTCTACTTGCTATTTGAAACTTAATTAAAAAGAATTGGACAATGGGCATAAGGAATTGCTCTCAAATATGTAACATCTAAAGTTTTTTATAATTTAGTAAAAGTTTTGAACTTTGTCTCAACTACTTTGATCATGAATAAAAATTTTAAATGCTCGAAAAATATTCTGTACTGTAAAATATAATTTTGATCAGATTATCCTAGTATTAAATACACTGCATCTAGAAAATATTATTTTTCATCATTTACATTTTAACAATTATATTGCAGTGTATTACAACTATCATTTGTAATATAATGCATGAAGTACCTGTTTAATTCAATTATTTTAGTATGTATTTATCTTAAAATTATTTGTATATCATGTAGATGATTAATTTTAGTTGAAGGATTGGTATTGATTTTTATAGGTTGGATTTAATATAACTATCTTAAAGTAAAATAAAAGTCAATATCTACAATGCCTCTTTTAAAAATTTAAAAGAAATGTATCAATACGGAGTAAATTAAATACTGTTTATACTTTGAAAAAAGTAATAAGATATTTAAATAATATTTTTTAATGAAACGCCCTCTATTAATTTCATTGTAATGCAAAATTTTTCTATAAATACAGCCTCAATTATGCTAAGCTTTCTACATTTTATTTGCTTCAAGAATAAACTCATCAAAATTATTATCTTAAATCTGATCTCTTTATTTTTTATTGTTCCTAAATTAAACTAATTTTTGGATTTTTTAATCCTACACGTAACAAATCAATATTCTTGGTCTTTTTTTAATTCATTCTTCTCCTTCCTTAATAAAATAATAGAAGAATCTTAGATTATTTGCCTTGAATTTTAGGCTCTTAACTTATATCTAATTTCATATAATTAACATATAGAAATAATGTTTTTGATTAAATATTATATTAATAAAAATAAAATTTAATAGAATTAGAGAAATATTAAGAGATTAAGCAGTTAATAGATAATTAGAATATCATATTTAAGAAATAGAGAAACATTTAGATGTATTTATTGATAATATTTTTTCGTAATCATTTGATAATATCAACAATTTCATAGATTAAATATTTAATATAGATTATCCAATTGGAAGATTAGTAATATTAAATAAGAATACTAATTATAAAAACTTGATTAATTTCATTTAATTGGTTGATCTCAATTTTCATCAACTATCGTATAAGAAATTAAACCATTGATTAAATTATCAAGATTATCACATTTACTTATTAAATTATTTAAGTTTATTCTATTAAATAATAAAAATATTTTTTAGCAGTTGCATTTAAAAAAGATAATTCAATTAAAGCAGCTGGGTGTAATGAGGAAAGTAAAATATATCAATTCAATTAAGGAATGTTAAAAATATATCAAGTCTTAAATCAACATAAAAGTGAAGTGCTTGTTTTAAATTTTATGAAATAATCAAATTAGTTGATTTCTGGAGATAAATGATCTATTTTATTTGTTCATTTAATAATAATAATAATAATTTATGGATTTGCTCATAAACTTTTTAAACTCATAATAATTATATTAGATGTTTAATTTTGAATAATAATGAAGATCTATTTATATCAAGTAGTTATGATTAGACTATTAAGTTTTGGTCTGTTAATGAGATACTTATTATATTCAATATATAAGAAAAAGTTAATATTATCTTATTATAATTATCATATTGCTCTCATTATTATTAAAGTTGATATCAATTAAAACCAGCATTGAATTATCTAAAAATAAAAAATCTCCTAATTAATTTCAAAAAGGTATTTCCTCAATCAGAAACAATTATATTTAGGAAGTATTTCAAAAATATCTGTTAAATATCTCAAATAATTTAATTATTTTATTGTAATAGATCTTAGAATTAATTTGTTATAAATTATAATTTAGTTTTGAATCTAATTATAATTTAAAATTATTTTCAACACTTTTATAAATTATTTATTCTTTAGTTTAAATTTCCAAGCAATTTTTTCCTTATTCTTCATGGTTACTATCCTGTTGTATATAAAGAAAGACTCTTTGAGAAAGATGAAATATGAGTTAAGAACAACTTTTTAGATGCTTTGCCTTTATTAATATATTATTGTTTAAGAAAAAAAAAAAGTTCGTACTGTTAAACTTTTTTAAAGACATAAGTGAATTTGATGAACAGGTTTGATTTAGGGAAACCTAGCAGTTTCCAGTCTGAGTGTTTGAATATCATCCAAACATTACAGTAAGAGGAGAGGTAATTTCCCTTTTTATATCTTAATAGGATTCCAGTTGAAGTTCAAGTCATTAGTGCTCGAAGAATTCAAATACTTTCAATGGGTCGGTCTAAAATTTTGGATATAATAATTGTGCTGAGTATAGAATGATTTTTGGAATAAACAGTGTTCTTATTTTAAATATATTTAATTGGATTTAGTAATTGTGATATGA
>CAJJDM010000200.1:23399-38110 GCA_905182975.1 Paramecium primaurelia
CCCAAACCCAAACCCAAACCTAGAAAAGTTGAAGTTTGTGACCTAAAGGAAAAACTGATAAATCTTGATTTTATTATATGTCTCTCCTTAACAGGATTAAATAATAATAATATGTAATTTATTAATTATAATACTCCTCCATAACCATATTTTCGTAAATTAAAACTTTCTTTATAAGTTTTTTATTAACAATATTATAACGGAATTCTACTGACCCTAATAAAATTTTAATTCAAAATCAACTAAATTAAATCGAATTTTTAAAAATCTAATAGGACCTTTACAGCCCAAACTTAATATAAAACTAATCTACTCTATATTTTTAATCATAATTTCATAAAAAAAATGTAATTAGCAGAATAGTTAAATTTTATTGAATTATGATTAGACTTAAAAATCCAAAATATTATGATTAATTGTGAATGGATTTTAAAATGAAGAATTTTTTTAGTGAGCCTTTTAATATTATATTTAAGATAAATAAATAATAATTAAAATTAATGTAATTTAAAAGAAATAATTTGGATAATTATATATTCAGACATCATCTATGTTATTTTATAATAATATGAAAAAAGTTATTATTGGGAATAAATAAAATTAAGTAAAAGAGCTTGAATGATACACATTTTGACATATTTTGAAATTAATATTTATTTGAAAGCATCATTATTAGGATTGAGTTAATTATTTACTAGTTATTAGCAATTAATAAAAATAAAACGCTTTACATTATGACAATATTTAGGAAATTTAATTTATCGACAGGCTAAATGTGCTCAGTTTCAATATTGTTATCTATAAATAAATATGATGTGAAAAGTTAAATAATAAAGTGATATTCTTAGTTCTCTAAATCAGTTTATGATACTTTATTTACTGATCACTTTTCCATTTATTGATTGTACAGAACTGATTTACAAAAGAAATATTTATTGATTTTATAAAAATATTTACTTTTGATTCTTAAGTACTTTAGATTAAATTAAGCATCGAAAAAACTTGAATTAATTTTAAATGAAAAATATTCAAAGAATAAAGAATTAAAGATAATTTCTTTAAATTAAGAGAATTCCTTCTGATTAAATTAAAATTGAAATAAATATAGACCATAATCATTCAAATATATTAATGAATCCACTTTTAATTCAAAAAAAACTATCAAAAAATATTTATATCTACAAAAATGCAATAGGTTAGTCCATTTTATTAATTGGATGATGATTGTAATGAATTTAATGAAATATCAAAATTAAAAAAAAATCAATAATATATTAAAAAGAATGAGAATTGAAAATATTATCAATCCAAAAATTATGAAAATAAATTACCACAATATTAATATCCTAATTAAGATGATTTTGGTATATGTTAAGTCAACATTTGCTGTTTCCGATAAGTAACAATCTAAATTATTAGCTATTGAATAAGATTAATTACTAGCTGAATCAACAAATTGAATCAAAAGGAAAAGCTAACATTTAATGAAAATATAACTTAAAAATATCCATAAATAATTTAATAATATTTTTAATGGAATACCTTCAGGATCTGCATTATTAAAATAGAATTCTTTGATTTACTTTAATTAAAGCATCCTTAAATTTTTAATAATAAGAACAGATCATTTTATGTTCTAATTAAGTCTGATTAATTCAAGTAATCATCTGATTAATTGTGTGGAAAGTCAATAAAAATAATTAGCTTATTTAGAATAATTTAAGATGATAAATTATTACAAAGAATTTAATTTAAATTTATAAATTATCATTTTTTAATAGAAAATGGAATAATCAAATATGAAAATGTGCTCAAAACATAAATTAGAAATTGTTTTGGTTGACCTTGAAGCAAAAGTAGCTTAAGAGGATAGATATTTATGTGTTAGATGTATTATTGAAAGAATGAATAAGAAGAAAATGAATATGATTGACGAAACTAAGAATTTGATTAAAGAAATGAAAATGACTGAATAAAATCAAAAATTTGAAGACAATAAAAAGAGATTAGATAATTTCAAAATAGTTGGATAATTATTAAGAGATCTTAAGTAGAATATAGACTCTATTTTTGATAAAATATTCAATAATATTCAATCAAAATTAAGTTAGATTTAAAGTGATATAGAAAATATAGAATCATAAACTATCATATTCAATTTTGAAGTTGACATTGAAAGATTATCCTAATATTAAGAATAATAAATTAATTCATAATCTATTCAAGCAATAGAAGATGATCATAAATTTATTGAATAAATACAAAAATAATTATCATCATTCATAAATTCTTAATAATATAATAAATTAATGAATAACTAAATAATTTTTGTTAATGAAATCGTAGCCTAGGATTTATAAACAAATGAATAACCTAATGAAATGATAAAAGCATAAGATTATGTAATATAATTATATTTCATATTAGAAAACACCAGCTTTGAAACTTATATGCGAAGAACACACAAAAGAAATCATAATGTTTAATTTGAATGTCAATTCTAACCAGTAACCAAAGATGGCATGTGTAAAATGTATTTAATAATATCCTGCATCATACACACCTTTAGAAGAGCTTATTAGCTAATGGGATTAATATCAAAAGAGAAATTAAGCTTATAGTAATGAAATCCAAAAAACTAGGAGTGTTATGTAATAAAAAATATTGAAAGTCATTTAAGATATCAAATTGTAAAATGATTAAATATTTGATGACCTAATATAATCTTTAAATAACTAATAATAATCAATAGAACATATGAATCAGAACTAGATTAATGGTAAATCATTTTATCAATTAACGTCTAATTAAATTAATGAAATACTTATTCAATTAAGTTAAATAGATAAATTTAAGTCACATAAAGATCAAAAAAGTAATATAGAGAAAATTGATAAAATATTCTATTCAGACTTAAGATCCAGATTGGAGCATTTAATTTAATATTAATAAATAAATGCTTAAAGAATCAATTATTTGCTTATGAATGATAATAAAGTGATTCATGAAATTGATAATCTTTTAAAATCAACCTAGTAGGAAGATGTAGATAATAAAGAAGAAACAGCTGATATATTATAAATTATAGAAAAAACGAGATAAATTATGGAATAATCATTTAATTTTCAATTTTCATAAAAAATACTTGATGAAAATATTGGTTAATATAAAAAGGCTAAAGAGGAAATTTAGAATTTAAGGTAGATTTTAAGCTTAAAAATAGAAAAATGTTAAAGATTTCAATAGATATTCAATGAACTCAATAATTATTCAGAAAAATTTGTTTAAGATTATCTTAAATTTTAATAATTTTTAGAATTTGATTAAATGTTGAATCTAATTAAGGAATTAAAAGAATAAATTTCATTATCCAATAATGAATAATTAATAATTAATCAACAAAATGAAGAATAGAAGTAATAATTAGAATTATTGAAAAAAAATTAAAATTAATATTAAAATGAGATTTAAGTTTTAACATCTTTAAGTATTTTATATTTTATCTTATTAAGATGAAAAGATGAAGAAAGAAATGGAAGAATAAATCAATCATAAAAATTAAGATAATAAAAAATTAAAAGAAAAAATTGAATCTATTTAAAAAGAGAATTCAAAATAAAAAAATTAATTTGAGAATGATCTAAGAATATTGAACTAAACAAATGAATAAATTAATAAAGAAAATTTAGAGTTAAAGAATTAAATAAAAGTTAAAGATGAAGATTTTTAAGAATTAAAAACAAAAGTAACATATTATTATCATATAAGTCATCATAATAATAAAAGTTATTAACATTTTCATAAACACATAAACATTCTAATTGCTAAGTGACATAAAATGGTAAGACTGTTCAAAATGGCAAATACTGTCTTTGTGATTAAGTTATCCCTAAAAATGGATTTACATTATTTGCATTTAAGATCATTGAATTAAGTAGTAGATGTTTTATTGGAATTGGGATGAGAGAGATTATATAAAAAAATAATTATGATGGAGATGTAACTTATGGCTATGGGTATTAATTGATGAATAAAATTAGATCATATACAATAGGATCTAATTAGTATTGTTTTTCACACCATGACAAAGATAAAGATGCCAAAGCATTATCATTTGATTTTACAGTAAATGATATAATCATGGTTGAAGTTGACATTTAAAATAAATACATAAAATGGACTAAAAAATAATCAAATCAATCATTTGTAATTCAGATAATTATATATCATAATAGACTCTTTAGATAGATACAACTTACGATTTATATCCATGTGTATGGGCGATGAGTGGAAGTAAAATTGAAATATAAGACATTAGAATATGAATATGATAAAAAATATAATATCTCTGATTAATTGAACAAAAATATATATAATGAAATTTATTACAATCATCTGAGGGAATGGAATAAAAAGTCTCAATATATTTAATATTTAGTTTATTAGAAAAATACTATATAACATTCCAAAAAATTTGGGTTATATTTCATTTTTTCTAATCGTCTCATATAACATATCAATACGTTTTATATATTTTAGATTTTAGACATAATGAGATGTAATTAGCAATAATGATCAGATTTTGGCAGAAACTAAAGCCATAGTAAGGTAATGAATTATTATCGCCATTATAAATCTGAATTAATATAACTAAGGATTTTAATATGAGGAGACATCTTTAAAATTTTGATATTGTATTTAAGGTAACTCAATATTAGATAAATTATATATTCATTTGATCAAATTTCAAAATCCATTTATTGAGAAATAGATAAATTATTTACAAACCTTGAATTTATATATTTTCTCTTTAGAGATATAATCAAGAAGCAAAGACTAGCAATTAAACATGACATAAGGTCATTCACATCTAATTATGTTTATCCAAAATTATGCTATTAAAATATTCAGTTTTAATTAATTTCTAGTGCAGTAAAAAACTTTTCTTTATTGTAATTTAATAAGAGGAACTTCCCAAATAAACATTTACCAATTTAGGATTCCTGTGAATTAGGATCGGTGAAATTAGATTCCATTTTCATAACGATTATATATGAGTATTGGAAGAAGATTTTATATGAAAATAAACCGAGAATTAGAAGTATGGATTTGTGAGTAAGAATGGAAAGTATTTCAATTAGATCAGGAAATAAGGAGAGTTTCTAACTGAATAATCTATAAATTATGGAATTAGTTTTTTATTTGGAGCAATATCTAAGGATGGAGAGTATTCGATAACTTGGGATACTAAATTAAAGTAAATAGGAGATATTAAGAATAATAAAATATATCTTTATATCTATATATAATATATAAATAATCAATATATATATAAATGTGAAGTTTTATCATAAATTTTAAATATATTTGTTTTAATAAATTGAATTAAAAACGAAACTTCAAGATTTTTTGCTTTTCCAAATAAAATTATTTAGCGAAATCAATATTAAGTGATAAATTTGATTTTTATAAACTGCTTAATTAATTAGAACTTAAACTATATTTTAAATTTACTTAGAATTTTTCTTTTTAGTTAAATTTTCTAAAACAAGAAATAATACTAAATTATAAATTCCATTTCTTTAAATATCCACGTTATTTGATTTCATAATAATGTTTATGCCTAAAGAAATTAAACTATTATTTTCAGATTTTTAATATGTAATTTTATTTTTTATGTAGTGATTGTAGTATTCAGAATAATTTATGAAAATAAAATGATTTATGATTAAATGAAATTTTTTCTCTTTAATAATCAGTTATTTATACCAAATATCTTTGATTAAGTAGATTTTCATCATATGATAAAATTAATTATTCATAATATCATTCTGAAAATAATTCTAAGTAATTATTTTTGTAATTTTAATTATAATCTTACATTTATTAATCAAAAATTATGCCTAACTTAACTCATATACATAAAAAAATATGGTTTTGTCATAAAATAATAATAATAAATAATAAAATTCTAAAGAGGCCCAAGAAAAATAGGTTGAAATTAAATGTGGATGATCTAGAAAACATACAGGAGAAATATTTACCTTCAATAAATTTGGCAGGGGTTTTAAGTAAGATGATCAATATCTAGTGTGATTTATATAAGGTAGTCTCCTTTACTTATTGCTTGTATATATATGGGAGAAAAATATTGAGGATAAATTGCTAAATAATAGCTATCCATGCAGGACTTTGAATGATGTAATTTTATGATGAAACTAGTCCACTCAATAGGATGAAAACTATCATTTATTTTATTATTGATATTTGACTAATTATGGTGCAGAAACACTAGAATAAATTATTAGAAGGGATAAATTCAAAGAAAAAGTTCAGAAAGAGGTTAATATCTATAAAGGTGGGCTTATTTCAAAAATTGGAACAAAAGTTCTGATCGAGAAATTGATTAATAAACTCAAAACAATATAAACAAACACGAATGTTGTCTTATTTGATACATAGAATGCTTATAACTAAGTTATCTTTAAACTATTTTATAAGTTTATACTAGAGAGAGACGCAAAAAATTAGATACTACTTAATAACCTTGAAATTTACAATTTCAATTAGAAAAGTAGGCTTAAATTTAATAATGGTATTAAACCAATACTCTTTGATATCAGCTTCGAACATTTTTTTCAGAAATTCAAGTTGAATAAATTGAAAATCAAGGGTATATACATTAAAAGTAGAAGAGACTCTGGATGAGTGTCAACGTGGTGGAGAAACGAGGAGCTTTTACAAATATTTATTCAAATTGCTAAGTAATTTAACCTGCTTTTAAATTTTTATACAATAAGGAAGGTTTATTTTGAATAATAATAATTAGTACTTTAGAAAGAATAAGTAGGGAACTAAAATAAGTAGAAGAAAAATTCTTATTCTAATAGAGAAAGAACTTCCATATTGACTGTGGGGAATAAGAACAACAAGAATATTGCAGCCTATGATTTTGGAGTAGATATGCATAAATAGATTAAGAAGACTATTTTTTACACAAATTTATTAAGTATATACTACAATTTCAAAACTTTTTGGATTAATTAGATTAAAGTGAATCAATCTTTATCTTCCCTATAAAAATAAGATTTTTTTTCAATTAATTGTCTTTTGATACCAATTTGTATATTTGCTTCAAATGGTTTCAAAATTTTAGGAAGTATTGATCAGTTGAAACTAATTTAGAGTCCGTTATGCCTTTGCTAGAATTTTTATGATGATTTATAATACATCCAATGTTCTCTTAAAATATAATGTGTAAAATTAAAAACATACTATGAAATGAATGTGAAAATACATAACATAAATAAAAATAAGTATTTCGAAATATAAAATATAATATATCTACAGCAATTGTTATCTTTACTTTTTACTGTTAATCATGTTTGATTTAAATATATTGTCTACTTTATTCAACCATCTGTTTGATTTTTTCCACATTTCTTTTAGGTTTTTCATACTCTTTTAAATCTTTTATTAAATTTATTCCTACATAGCTGAATAATATCATTCCAATGCTTCGATCATATCTATTCATTTATCTAAACAATATTTATTGATAATAAAGCTATTGCTGAGTAAAATACCTACCTTATATTTACACATTCAGAGAAATATTATGAAAATTAAAGCTTTTTTGAAAAGCTATACCACTTATTCAAAGATTTCCTTAACAATTTATTAATTACTATTTTATTAAAAGCAAATCTCATTTACAATAGAGTTATTGTTTACATATAATTTGAATTTTCAAATTCAATACATTAACATTCAAAATTATTTGTCAGAAAAAACATCTTTACTTTAACATTTGTTATTTAAATAGTTTGAATTTTCGAAAGTTTTCTTCCATTTTGAAATTCATTTTTTAATATTTATTTTTTTTTTCATTTAATCTTCTACCTTATTTATATTCAAGTTTCATCATCTTGAATATATATTATATATTTTACTCTTATAATGTATAATTTATTTATTTGTACATCTTATTGATGAATTAATTTTGTAATATCTTATTCGTTAAATAAAATATTGGAGGAAGCTTTATTTTACTTATTTCAAAAACTTCTAACATTGTTTTGAAGTTCTTTTTACAAAATTACATCATCAATAGAATTGAATTATTATTTAATAAAAAATATATTCTTGATTTATGTAATAATTGTTGAGTTCTCTAATTTTGCTTCAGCAATAAATTCATTATATTAAGATAATATCTCATTCTTTCATGTAACTTAATTAAAAGCTACATGACCAAAATTATAAATATGTTTAAGAACTTAAAAAGAACTGACTGGTTAAACTCTCCACTTGATCTCATTTCTTCTAAAGATAGGTAGATGCCTCCTCCAAAACTGTACAAGAAATTTGGGCATATTGAATTTTTTAGAGTTCCTCTCAATATCAAGTCTTGAATGTAGGTTTGCATATTTGAACAACACTTTCATTCAAGGACGAACTATTTTCATTAAAAATAATTTTTGTTATTAGTCATGATGTCAATTTCCTAATTAATAAAATGAGACGACTGCCGTTTTCGAATGATTTTAGATGTCAAATGTTAACCATTATGGCTATTTTCAAAATAGGATTAATTAATAGCCTAAGCTAAAGCCTTACTAAGAATGCTATTGCAAATGTAAGAACTGATTTTGCTATTTTATATGATGTTATTTCAATAACAATAATGTTTTTGTTATTTGATAGGTATAACTAGTACAACACTAGACATTGCCACTGATTCTTTTAATTATGCAGATTAATAAAATTCTTATTTAGCTGGATGTCCATCATCTGACACTGTTAAATGCAAGAAAAACTTCTAAGAAGATTACTTCTTGATTAAATATGCCCTACTTCACATAGAATGGAAAATATTGTTTCACTGAAGAAACTTTTTCTAAGCATACATAAATTAAGGCTAGTTGTGTTGCCTTCTGTTGGATAGTTTGAATGATTACTCAAAATTATTTTACAATAAAAGTTGGCTTACTGCTCCCTTAATATTGATGACTGAGAAGAATATGCCAATTATTTTACTAAATGTAATTGGTGCCATATGCATCTTCTAATGAAATGGCTTAATTTAAAATATTTAAATTTTATGTTCAGATCAAGAAAAAAATATATAAACAAATTCTACTTAAAAGATAATTTTAAATAATTGAAATTTATTAAACAAATTAATAATATATTTTTAATTGATTAATGAGGTATAATTAACAAATAATCAATAAACAATTAATTAGAATTATAATTCAGTAAGAAAATAAATTTGATTTAAATTAAGAACCCAAAATAGATTATAAAAGTCTTTTATTATCTACAAAAAATTTTATTTGATATAAATCCAATATAAGTTGCTTTCAGTTTAAATAAATTCCTGAAAGTCATTTATATATACATATATAATAAAAATAAAAGATATTTGATGAACTTTTGCAAAAATATTTTTACTTAAAATTCAATTAATTCACTATTGTGTATTTAATTTGTATTTGCATTCGGCTTTATAATAACATTCAATTTACCTCTCTTATTTTTAGCCCATGAGTATTGAGGGTTGATTTCAATGGCCTTATTGTAATAAATAATGGCTTCTTAATATTTTAATTATGAATGTACAGAATTAAGGCTATTAAAATTGTTTAAACAGGCTCCTAAATATATAAGATATACTAAACCTTTGCTGGCTAAACATAATTCATGATCCGGATCACAATTCAATGCTTGATCTAAAATCTAAAGAGCTTCGTCGAATTTACACATCATTCTTAATGATTCACCTATATTAGATAAATTAAATTATCTTTAGTATATAAAAAATCTGTATTATTTGGATCTATTAACAAAAATTCATCAGCCTATATAATTGCGCCTTTGTAATCCCCTGATAATCTTAAACTCTCAACTAAAAATTTATGTATCATTTATTTACTTTTAGTATATAATGAATCGGTATGCTTAGGATCTATTAACAAAGCTTTATCAGCAAATGCAATAGCGTTTTGGTAATCCCCTAATAATCTTAAACTATCAGCTAATATATTTATGGAGAATTTTTATACCTTTAGTATATAAAGAATTGGCATGATTTGAATCTATTTTCAAAACTTTATCAGCAATAATTATTGCACCATCATAATCTTTGCACATTCTTAAACTTTCAGCTAATATTAATAAGTATGATTTTTACACCTTTAATATACAATGAATTTAGATGGTTTGGATTAATGAGTAATGAAAGATTTATAAATTTAATTGCTTCTTCGTAGTTATCCTCTTAAAATAATTTATATCCTTAATTAATAATTCTTTACCTTATTAATAAGATTTTTCTATTTATTATTAATTACTTTTATTTACTTAAGAATTATTTAATTACTCTGTTTTATTAAAATTATATTGAGGGATTTCTTAATTTTAGAATGGTTCAAATTGGCTAATTAATCTATTTAATTATAAGATCATATCATCTGAACATTTCTTAACATCCTCTAAAAAAACTGTTTTAAATTCATCATATTTGATCACTTTATCTAAAGCTTCACTTAATTTCTTTGGATTTATTTCTAACAGTGCCGATTTAGAGAAGTGAAATTCTGCTCTCAATTTTTTAGTTAATTAAAGAAATAGCTCTCTTATAGATTCTTGTAAGAACCATATTTTTTCTATTAATTTTTCGCTTTCTTCCTCGATCTATTTAAAAAATTCAAAGAGTTAATCTAGATTCTTTAAATGTTTATGACAATTAAAATGATCTCCATTTTAAATGCATTGAAAACAATAAATTCTCATTGCATTACATGATTAATTCAAGCAAGCGAATTGAACAAAATCATGTCCTTCACTAGAACATTTTTTCATATATTCTCTCATTATCTGACTCATATATTTTATTTATATTTTATATTCTATTAAATGATTTCGATATAATTTATATATAATCAATTAATTTGTATTGATAGAATTAAGACCTTTAGGATCGAATTAATGAAAATGAAGTTCTTGATGTAAATGAAAAAAATTTTATTAAGTATTCTTATTAATCTTGTAATTATTTAGAAGGGTGTTGTTAAGCGATTAATTTCACATTTGCCCTATGTTTTTCAAATTTACAACCTTAAGATCGCCTCATTTAATTCAGGTACATTGTTTAAACCATATGAATTCCTTAAAAATATATTAAAGCTTTTTTTTTTGAACATCATGAATTTTTACATGATAAATTTAAGATATTTGGAGAAAATAATTTTTCTACCATCATATTATACCTTAATCTACAATTTGGCAAAATTTCCAACAAGTAATCAATAAACAAGTTAAACAACTTTTTCCATGTTATATAAATTTTAAAATTATATATATAGTTCTATAAATCTCTATTTGGTTTGTATTTTTGAATAATTATTAACTATTTTTATGAAGTTGTATTAATTAAAACATTCTTTGTCATTATCAATACTTGAAATAATTTCTTTTATTATTAGGAATCTGATAACTACTCTTTATTGTGTATAAAAGTAATTATTATCAATGAATCTAAAATCAAACCATTACTTTTAGTTAATAGTATATTATATTGATTCATATATTTAGACAATTAATTTTAGTGAATGAAAATAATAGCTACTTTTTCAAACTTTACTTTCATAAAAATATTCAACTTTCACAACTGCTCACTTAATTGATATTTGAACAATTTCAAATTCTTGCAAGAATATATTAGAGTATTTGTGTAGTATTTGTTGAAAAATTTTAAAGTTCTATTTTTTAATTGCCAACAATAATTTAATTATTACTAAACACTGTTCAACTAATAAAAATCCATTTCATAGAAATTAAAGATGCAGTCAAAATAAATGTAAAGAAAGTTTAAATAAATTAGAGCTCTTTTTGTCAGATTTATCAAAAACTTATTAAACAAAAAATTAATGGAAATTATATAATTAATATTTAGGATTTATGCAGTTTATTGGATATTCCTTCTAAATATTAGATCAGATATAAAGAATATGGATCTTTCTTTCAAAATCATTCCTAATTACAAATTTGCTCCTACATTAACATCAAATAAATTCCTAATTAGGAGGTTATTTCAGAATTTAATCTTCTTCATTAATTCAAATATTTTTAAAAGATAATTTTCAGTAACTAATGAAGATTCTATTTCGATTCCATTCTACATTTTATGAACAGAAACCCTTTTGCAATTCATCTTTATGGTTTATCCATATAATTCAATGAATTGAATGCAATATTTTTACTCATTATGACTAAGATTAAGATAATGATTATATCATCACTATTAATAACTTCTCAATTTGAAATTTTAATTATTATGAAATTAGAGTTTCTAGATCCAATATTCTGTCTCACTCAAACTCTAGATAGTTATACCTTTTCATTAGTTTCAATGTAAATTTAAAAGAAAATTTATATTATTTTGAATTCGTATTAAATTCAACAATCTAAAAATATGTATAATTTTTTGAATTTATTTATTTTAGCCTATTAAAGTTAAAGGAGCAATCTGTTAGATAAATAAAATTAATTGGCTCATTTTTTAATTTTCTCCATTTCCAGCCAAATTATATTAAGAAAACTATTTATGATTATATTAAAATTAGTTTTTTTTAATATTAAAATATAATTCGTTATATTCAAATTAAATGGTATACATCTAATATTTATTACATTTTAATTATTAATTTAAAAAAATTACAATTTATTACAATATCATCTCAAGTCCAAAATGTGGAAGTGAATTAGAACAATCTAATGAAAAATTTGAATAAGCAATAATAAAGTAAAAACCCTAATACAATTTAACAAAAATAATTAATGATTAGTTATAAAATAAAATTAAAATACAAAGGTAAATGTAGTAGGTTCATAAATAGATTTATAGTAATAAATAAGTATGACTGACAAGAATGACTAAATTATAGGTTTTATAATTCTAATGTCAAAACTAAATTCTAAAGAATTCAGTAGTGACAATATTATTTTTCTTCTTTATAAATTTTCGAGCAGGAAGTACTTCTTTTCTATTTTATTAGTTGTTATTATTATTAAATATACAAGAATATGATTTAGAGATTTGGTATTTCTACACTTTAATATTTTATTAAAAAATATCATATGTTAAAAATGACAACATCAGATACAGTTTTTTTAATGATTTCTTGGATCTTCATAAATATTAGCATTCCTAAAGCTCATTGTTGCCCTTATAATGATTATGAATAGGCCTTATTATCAGTTGAATTTCCATTTGAGAAAAACTTCTTTGAATCATTTGTTACTTTTGAAGTTGGAGCTTCATTTGGTTTTGGATTTTGGAGTCTTTGCATTCCACAATAAACTTTTAAGAATATTCCTTATGTAGAAAAAGAATTCCTTGTAAATGATGATGAAATAGGCCAATTATTATTTTTAGTGAAGGGAAGTACAAGTAATTCAGTGTTAGGATTTGTTCAAATAGATTGCTTAAATTTGCTTGTTTATCATACAATAATTATTTTAGGAAGTACTGTGTAAGTCTTACGCTTCGATTATTAACCATAATTTTATGAAGGCTAATGGATTTTGAACTTCATAACTTTTAATTTCAATGATGGGAAAATAATTATTCAAATGACAAATTAAATGAGTCAAAGTGGGACAATGAATATTGGATAAGACTATATTTAAATAATTTAGGGAGGAAGAGGCTATGTAAACAATATAAATTTATATCAAATTAGATTGAGAATTTCAACCTTAATATTTTCAAAGGAAGGCTGTCAAAGATTTTTGTAAACAAAGTTGAATATGTTGGTTAGGATTTATTTTAATATATGAGTGATTAATGTTAAGTTCCTCGTCAAAAATAAGATGAATAAATAGTTTACTTTGTTAAAGATTTACAAATTTTTGAAGGTGACACATCTCTCCAATATACAGTAAATTAATTTGGAAATAAATTCTGCCTTTCTGGATGGATTAAATATGATACATCAAAAGTGATTTAAAATTCTATATAACCTGTGATTAGAATAAGTCTTTTTAAAAATTATTCAGACAGAGAAAAATTTGGAGATGAAATATTCTTAATGCAAGTTTATTTTAATAAACTTATACCTTCTTCTACTTAGATTATAATTTATTAGAATTATCATAACATCCCAATCATGGGACATTTTGCAAATTCTGACCTAATATCTCTATACTCTCATCTTTTATATGACATGTTTTCTGATCTTTATTATTAAGGATTACAGTAATGGCATTTTATAAAATATGAATATGGCTCTTCAATAGCTGGAAGAAGAAGTTTACTACAAATTTAATTCTTTAATTAATTAAATGTTTAGGAAATTTCAAGTGATATTTCTCTTCCAACTAATTCCCCTTATTATGTATATTTGGGATCAGATGAGTTTGTGAATGAGTTACTATGGGCATCAATTTTTGATTTTAAATTTGAATATAATTACTTTGATGATAAGATATTATTATTTAACGGTATAAATGAATATTTAGATCTTTAGCTTGCCATTACTCCTGCTTAACTTGTGATGGACCACTTTAGAATAATTGTATAAGTTGTGAACCTGGTTCTAATAGATAATATTTAAATGAATAAAAGAAATGTTAATGCCTTTATGGTTATATCGAAATTTCTGAAGAGACAGTCTGCCAATCATTTGAGTATAAATTTTCATCAG